>JAVFBX010232372.1:0-10773 GCA_034783855.1 Mopalia kennerleyi | reverse complement strand
ACCGCACACATCCTGTTCGACATTATAGACAAGAACAAAACATTCGGTCAATCTCAACAAAATAAGTGAATCTAGATTTATGGATGGCTGCAACTCGTCACACAAGAGCATACAGGAATCAATACCGTCAACAGTATCATATCACGTACGTAACATCATCTTTAAGAAGTAATCAAATGTAAAAAGGCAAGGCGTAATCGTAAATTAATGGAGTCCTTGGAGTGACCCCACTGACTTGATATATAGGTTGATTTTGTCAACACACAGTTCTTGTGCTGTTTCTACTACTGTATCTTGCTCTCTTGGAAAATGATAATTTCAGCATACTTTCTAGCTTAACTATTTACACATACCCATCCTCCTACAAGAGATATTACGTGAGAAATGTTCATATATGAATGAAGCATATACTCATTGAGAATTCCTAAGTAACATATTTTTTGTCCAACAAAAGTAAGAGCTTTGTATCATTGCCAATGTGAATGAAAGATGTAAGCTTAGAATGACTTATATCCTGACCAGGTGCCAACACTGTGTTCAACATAACCGGGAAGCCAACACGTCAGTCAGCAATATGTAATACATAAATCAACAACATAGTAAAACTTAGAACTTCAAAAGATAATGTTGCCAATTTTCTTCTGCACTCAAACAGTAATAAAACAGGACAAATTCAGACAGTAGACCATTCCTGATTCATTAGTGTCAGAAACTACTACAGATAAGCAAAGAAAATGTTATCATGTTTTTGTATTACAGACAAAGTTGCCTGATATTTTTTCTGATTATTTATTTCTTCTGACTCAATTATGTTAAATGGTTGCCATGTAAAATTTGTATAAATCCTGGCCGGTACCTTTCACGAAAACTGTTTGAATAGAGCCTTATTCAACCAACAGCTCACATGACATTTCCACAGCACATGCGCACCTCGAACCACACAGGCAGAATTGTTTGATGGCAAACATCTAAGTGTTCTTATGTAAACACAGCTTGAGTTTTGTGTATATTTTGTAGCACACGTTTCTCGTCAGTTGTTCCTGTCTTTGGTTTCTCTCCTCCCACATAAAGAGAAACCTTCAACAATAGGTAATTGAAGGGATATAGGTAAATACCATCATAATGGGCAGGATGCATATGGACAAAAAAAAAATGAAGGATTTTGCCTCTGTTTACTGGATAGGATATTATGCTATTATGAGATTTATAGTTGAATGTTTATTTACACGAATTATATTTTATATTTTCAAGAAGCAGGAGACAAAGATATACGTTCTAGCTATCTGTCAGTGAATCCGTCAAAGGCCGAACGAAGGAAAAGTTAACGGGATTTATTAGGTCCCCTGAAAATACGGCATATAAAACGGCGGGCGAGACTTATGACATCCGTGAAATATAGACCAAATAGATGGGCGGTACTTTTTCGAACTCTAACTATACGCATATTAAATAGGTAGGTGTGAGAAAAAAAGCAAATTCTCCATATAAGTTAAATACCACTGAAGTTTAAAACTAATCAAAAAATAACTTCGTTACCAAACTGCCACATTGTTAATTGTTTAAAGACTACACGACTGCTCATCCAAGACGAAAACTGTCATCAATGAAATCAAATTATTAGGAATGTTTTAGGTTAACCATCACCGCGATTTAATAGCCAACGCCTCGTTTCGAAATCAGAAACTTTCACAACACTTTAAAGCGGCTTTCATCAAGGTCTTTGTGTCCTGCATTTGATAAGAGAAATACAATGTAAAAACCAAGAGATCGTTACAATCAGCATTGGCGTTATTTGGTTGACACCTGTGATATTTATTTCATGTTACTCAGAGATAGCGATTATTTAGAGTAAGCTATGTATGTCCCTATAAAGGTGATGCCTGCGTGGCTGTTATCCTACTCTGTTTTAGACACAAATCGTGGTACAGGCAGGGAGCTGCAAGTCTGAGACACTTGCTACGATTGTTTGTAGTTAGGACTGATATCCAACATTTATGTGTGTAAGAGCAGCTCGTACAATGCTCTAAAACGACTGCTAGTGACGCAAATTCAACAAACAACTACCAAGGGAATCTACTAAACAGAAGCCTTTATTCGTGATTGCTCTGTGAAACAACAAACAAATAAAATGTACATATTACCGAAAGGTGACGAATACTGGACCACGCACCAACTATAAAGTATTTTTTATCCTTTTCATTGTCAACAATTAAATACGCTATAAGTTCGAAACATTTAAGCAATTCGAAACATAAAGACAAAAAGCACACTTCATACCACCCTGGGTCCTTTATCAATCTTATTTGCGAGTAAGTCCAAGATTCAAATCCAAGCTAAACTTGGTAGAAGTCCAAGATACGCCAAGGAAGATAAAGAGTGTATTTAAGGGCGATAACTCAAGTAAAGCAAAACCTGAGGTCAGCACTTACATACCCCCTCCAAAATTATATTAATTGTTTTTTTAGAAATGTTCTCTGATGGAACCAGTAAAACCAACTTATGAATCGGTCGATCCAAACAGGACGAGCCTCCAACCGCTAGCTTCACACTTCGCACGCTCTTGTTTTCGCCTGTATAAACTTCAGAAACAAGGGCGATCGGCCATTTATTACGTGGGAGATTATCGTCGGTCAACAATACAACGTCACCAACCACACAGTCACGCCTCTCGCGGTTCCACTTTTGACGCGTCTGTAACGTCTGGACATATTCTTTACGCCATCGGGACCAAAACTGATTTACTAGATACTGCACTCGACGCGAAGTTTCCTGCAGTAAACATCTGCATGCTGAAACACGCCCGGTGGAGAAAGTATGACTTTTGACTTCATAGTCAATAAGTGATTCGGTGTCAACGGTTCGAGTGATATTGTGTCATTAAGACTCGTTACAGTTAACAGGCGACTATTGACGATGTCAGCAGCTTCACACATAAATGTGCGTAAAGTCTCCTCGTCTAGCTGCATACCCGATGTAGCCATCAATGAGGAAAGGACACTGCGAACTGACCGTATTTGACGTTCCCACACTCCGCCCATCTGACTTGCTGACGGAACATTAGTCTTGAAGTTAATGTAGTCAACTTTCTTTCAACAGGACTTCCTGTATCCGCGACTTATTCATCTCATGAAGAGCGCTTCGAAGTCACCCTAGGCGCCAATGAAATTTGTGCCACGATCTGACCTAATTTGAGGAACTGTTCCCCTGATCGATACAGATCGGCGTAAAGCGTTACTAAATGAATCCGTGCTTAACGAGTTAGAGGTTTCTATATGATTTGCTCTTGAGACCATACACGTAAACAACACCCGATAACGCGTAGATTCCTTTCGTCCCTCTTTGATTATCCACGGGCCAAAAATATAAACTCCACTGTAAGTAAATGGCAGAGATGAAGCCAAACGTTCTGATGGTAGATCAGCCATTTTTGTTCCTGAGTTCCGCGTCGCATTTTACAGCACTTAACATACTTATATATCGCACTGGAGACTGCCGCACTACAACCGACAACCCAAAATCCATGTAATCTTATCTCATTTACGGTTATACCACGACCCTGATGCTCTGTCTCTTCATGGAAATGACGGACAATTAGTTCGGTCACCGGATGTTTTCTAGGAAGGATAACAGGATGACATGCTTCAAACGACAACCCAGACCTACGTAAGCGACCTGCAACGCGAATTAAACCCTTTGAATCCGGGAAAGGGTCTAACCGATAAATGGTGCTAGAAATTTTTAAGGACCGGCTCCGAGTGGAAGCTGCTTCTCTGTTCTGAGTTGGTTGTTCTGATAACAATATCGCCTTTTCGCTTGAGAACACGTCATGAGTAGTTCCACCGTCAGTTTTGGCTTTTCTTGCAGTTTAGCAGCCGATGATTTTGTGTTCCGTGTTAGTTTGTTCCGAATTCGTCCGAAAAGCATTTTTTTCAACAACAGACAATTTGCCAGTGCTCTACAGGCCTTGTACCAATTAGAGAAACGTTTTATCCATTGTAGATCTAATTCGTGAGCAACTTGACCTACTACAACAGCACCAACAACACACTTTCTGACCTCTGGATCAGAGGCAGTAATCGGAAAACAACTACCCTTTTCTGACAGTTTATATCCAACATCCCACAGAAAATCGGGACCGGTTGTCCATTTAGAGTGGCGAACTAGATATTCCGCAGTGATACCTCTGGACCCATCGTCCGCAGGATTCTGTTCTGTTTTAACATAATTCCACTGTGCTACACTCGTTTGGTCTCTTATTTGCCGCACCCGATTTGCCACAAAGACATGGAATCGCCTCACCTCATTGGATATATAACCCAACACAATTTTACTGTCTCTCCAAAACACTTCCCGAACGTCATGTAGATATTCCGAAGCATCGACTAATTCGTCACGCATGAAACTACTTACCTTTACAGAAACTAACGCTGCAGTTAATGCCAATCTAGGGATCGTGATCGCCTTCAAAGGAGCAACGCGTGACCTGCCCATGAGTATAGAACAATGCACGTTTTCGTTTTCATCGACGATACGCAAGTAACAGCACCGAGCGTAGCCATGAGTACTAGCATCCGAAAAGTAATGCAGTTCTGTCCGATTTACCTTACAGCAACGTTTCACTTCCATTAAATCCAGATGAAATAGGTTACCACGCCGCTGCTCTCAAAGTGAGCGAAGACCTTCGAATAAGTGATCGTCCCATTTTGCTTGCTCAATGCACATTTGTTTCCCCACTAATACTACGGGTGCAACAAATCCAAGTGGGTCATAAATCGAACTAACCGTGGCTAATATCCCACGCCTAGTCAGCGGCTGATCTTTCAAAATAATCCTAAACCTAAAGGGATCAGATTCAATTTCCCACAAGACACCGAGAGCTCGCTCCACTGGGGCCATCAAATCAGAAAACTGAGCCCCACTTTCCCTTTAATCTGATATATCGCCTGAATAACTTCGTTGGAGTTAGATACAAACTTATGCAGCGTTAAACCGCCGCGAGCACACAATCCCCGAGTGTCGTTTATTAAGAGAATTGCGTCTTTAACAGACACCGTCGACTTTAAACCATCATCCACATAAAAGTCCCGCCGCACAAAGTCCGCGGAGCGAGTTCCAAACTCACTTTCATTGTCTTGAGCAGTCCGTTTCAGTCCAAAATTCGCGCAACCAGGTGATGAAACTGCTCCGAACAAATGGACGTTCATGCGATACTCTTTTGGGGTAGTGTTAATATCACCCTTCGGCCACCAAAAAAACCGCAAAAAGTCTCTGTGTTCTTTGTTCACCTTGAACTGATAGAACATTTGTTTAATATCGCATGAGAAGGCAATTGGCTCTAGTCTGAAGCGGCATAGTACACCCTGAAGACCATTGGTCAAATCTGGACCCGGAAGCAAACAGTCGTTCAACGATATACCTTCGTATTTTGCGCTACAATCGAATACAACCCTGATTTTAGTAGGTTTTTGGGGGTGATATACTCCATGATGTGGAATATACCACATGTGTCCATGTGCGGAGCAACTGTTAGATTTAGAGACCTCTTCTGCATGCCCATTGCTTATAACCTCCTCCATAAAATTTGTGTAATACTGTTACCTGACGATAATATGGACATAAATGAAATGCCACTGCTACTTATCACAGGAACTACAGACCAGTGAAGCTTATCCGCAAAATACAATAGGTTGTACTAGACCTTAATAAATATAATCAAAATAACTTTTCTTGAAGTAAACGTGAGGTCAACTACAATATTTTAAACCCCGTGAGTAACGATGTGCTAGCTGTTCGTTGGTCTAGCTTTATGTGCCGAGTCAAGTGCATTCGATTCAACTAATCGACTTTCTTACAATAAAATTAACTCGTTAAAACGCCATCGAATGGATTTTTAGCGGGGACTGCTTTATACAGCCATCGAGCTTCACCTTAAACTGTCTGTGTGTGGACATTACATCTGGGTTCAGTACTAACACTATCACCATTGGTCTTAGTGACGTCAACATATAACAAAAGCTGTAGGAGAGATGTTTAGAGACGAACTTGTCGATTTCTATATTTGAAGAACGTTAAGAACACAACAGATTTTGTATTTATAATATTAGTCGGTGTTAATGTGAGTTACTTTATTTGCCAACTGATAATGGGTTCATCTCTCGCCCACACAGTGGCAAATCTAACCCAAGACAATGAAGTATTTGCTATGGACCTGGGACGCCAGGATGATTACATTATTTCTCTACCGAATATCTAGGATAAGATACAAATGTTTTTGCGGATTGTCCAAGTTAGTTAATTGTGCAGAGTGGATCATTTATAGGTAAACCATTCCTAGCTTTAGAGGGTACAAAGTGTAATTTTAGATAATATAAATAATGTATACGCCGCATCCATAATCTGTATATACTATTCAGATAGTGTTAAAGAACACTCTTTAAGGGATGTACATCACAATACCATGAACACCAAAGTATATGTTTTTTTCATTTCATTTCATTTATTTCACCAAATAATATAATACAATAATAAATTATAATTGGTATTTTTTATGAAAGAATGATGTAAATTAAAAATTATTAATATAGTTATTTGAATAAGTTCTAGATTGCTATTGTTAATTATAATTTATAGTGATAATTAAATAAGTAACATGGATGTCCTTGGAAACGTTTAAAGATAATCAATTTATACAGAACCAAGTATGTACATTATCCAGGGCAGGTTGAAGAACAGCTCCAATAATAGATCCCTGTAAGCCACACGTTATAGTTTCAGAAAGTATTTTTTAATGACACGTTTGAATCAAACTCTTTAAATTGTGGATTAAATCCATAATATTGAAGTTTTAGATACCATTGTTGGTAATTCGAGAAAATTATTTTGTGGAGTTGATATAAAAGACAATGCACTTTTATTTATTTAATATATAAAAAAGACAACAACGAGACGTATTCAAGTAAGATTTGCATTTTTATGCAATTTTATATTTATACATTCAGCATATTGTAAAACAATAAAAACAAAAACATTTCTGCAGCATATCTGACATCAAAAATACAATTTATTAACAAAGCTAGTGAAAGTCCAATTCAATACCCTAAAGCACTCAATAGTTTCCTTATATTAGATATGGCATCGTGTATAGACTTTCCACTCTATACGGCCTGTATGTCACGTGATCGGCGATATTCTACGTAATTCGCTCCACTTCCGGGTACATCTTTCTTTTTTCTTTAGGTCTAGCATAAACGGGAAGTTAAAAAGATACAAATTCCCCTTTCCACTCCAAAGCGTAACACATAACACGGTTCTAAAAGGTCGGTATTCAAAACAGCGACGGCGTTTGAGCGAGGCACCCGGAAGTAACGCAGAAGAGCTGGTGGCTTACATGTCGTATTAAAAAAGAAATTCTGCTTTGAAAAATCTCGAATCTGGTTGATTCAATGGACAGCTTGGCACAATAAAGCAGAAACAAATTCCGAAAAGACATGTTATGGCGCTGCCAATAGTTTCACTTCAGTTACAAGTAGGCCTATACGTCATCATAGGGAGGTAATGTAATGTACAAAGGAAATGGAAAATATTATATACTTATGAGATGCCGGAAACAGTATGTTTAGCTAGATATTGTTAGATAAACATAAATGACTCAAAGGGATAATATTGTATATAATTTGTATATTAAAAACTCCTTTTTGATATATACGTTTCCCTACATGCTTACTGGCCTCTTACATAATCATAGGGCGTGTATTTCTTTGGTGCATTTCATTACCTCCTGTTGATTAGTTAATAAAAGCCGAAATATTGAGAAGTTCGCCAAAACGCATCTTTTACATGTTTCTTTAATGCTTGCAACATCATGGTGCATGCCAAATTCAATTCCTGCTATTTTATTTCCACTGGAAATTTGTATTCGCATCTTTGCTCGAATCGAAACTTTCATCATAGTATTGTGTTGAAAATGTATCACATTTATAGATTTAAGAAATTTGAAATGAAATTGCACAATATAACCCTTTAAACTGCTTTCCTTGTTTACTTCAGGCGCACACATTTATAGCAAGGCGTGAGAATTGCGGCCAAAATAAATCTACATGTACTGTTTTTCAAAGTTTTTCGCAATAAATATTTTCTTGGATTTCTATAGATTTCTGGGAAGTAAAAAGGTACAGCATTTTATTGTCCGTATACCATAAAGGATCCCCTTGTGAAATTATGCAGTATAAATATATATATAGCTTTCTAAAACATATGACGATTCATCTATTTGAACTGATCTACATCCCTGTACTAGAGTGCTTGCTTTCAGAAATATATGTAGCTTTCATTATAAATAGGGAAGTTGTGACCAAGGTGGAAGTAGACACAAACCAAATCCCCATTCGGAAATTGTAAACAAAATGAGCAATGAAGTAATACCACACTGCGAGCCTTCTTGAAAAACACGGGCGGCTCCGGAATTCTATGAACACTTAGCTATAACTGGTAAAATGGTATTGAACAGGCTAAAATCCCAGGATGTAAATTAAGCCTGGAGTACAATGCTCTTGAAGTGGATTGCAATGTCGTGCTGGGTCACTACTCAATTCTGTCCCATTGCATTATACGAGGTATACACAGTTCTTGTCTTCCGCCTAATACAGCTCGCTGAAGAGAGGCCATCGCATGTGTGTAAGATTCTGTCCGAAGAACCGGCATTACACTATGGGCTGTGGCATTGCATAACTCACAAAGTTCCATAAGTGTGTTGCACCACAATTCGTGGATATACAATTTTTTCAGTCGCAAGTAAAACACGAGACTCAGGACCACTACCTGGTATACTGACTCAGCGGACGAATTCGTCATTCCATCGTGTTTGAGGTCAACCAAAAGAAGACATTGAGCAAATTATCCAGGTGGAACGAATCTTGAGCTCTCACGGTGGAAGTTGCGGTTCTTCCCTCATTAGTCATTGAGACGCTCTGTGGACAAGACACCGCCGCCATGAATGGTTTAAAAAAACAGAGCTCGAATCATGACATGTCGCAGTTCTACTGTGGAAGTCATAAATACCACACACGAATAGTTTTCAAAAAGGGGTAGTAGACATCCAATTCAGCCAACCCCCGTCTCCTCTGTATCAAGATTTGATACCCCTTCCGCGCCGTGACTGGTTCCAAAACAGGTCGACCTCCATCACACCATCCTACAGTCCCGCTGCATCAACCAATTCTTTAAGAACACTTGACAAGTTTTTAAACAAAAGCAGGACTTATCGTCTTTTGTCATGATGTCTCACGACTGCTCCACATCAATCATGGGCTCATCCTTTACAATAGGCTGTACTTTCACGGGTGATTTCAAAACAGGGGTAGTCGAACTTATCACTGAGCTTGAAGGCACTTTTGTTTGGATTGACTACAAAAACAAAAGCAAAGAAATAAGATATTTATAACTATATACCCATACTAATTTTATAAATGTTGTCGGACCTTTGGCTTGAATTGCAACGACTCCGCACACCCATTGGTTGATTTGTTGGCGTAGTGATGACGATGATGATGACGATGATGATGATAATAAAATTATTGACGTTTCCCAGCACTATTGTTGGCGCAGTTAGAAGTTTCGCGATATATTTACTGCAGCGGAACCATAACCGTTTGATTTTTACTGGCATCATCTGGCCGTCACAGTCTAATGATTACAAAATGTATTCGAATTACACCGCTGTATGTATTACAGTTTTTAGGAATGTCATTTCGACTCTCATAAAGGTTTCATATCAAAATTTGTAAATTTTATCAGTTTTAATTCTGTCATGCGTAGTATATATTATCGTCCAAAGAATGCTACGGAAAATTTAAATTTTGTTCAGATATTCAGAAGTTTTCCCAAGGAAACTATAGCACAACCCCTCTTCACAATTTAAATCTTTCACCTTTACGGTCACATTCTATGAACGCTCTATTAAATCACAAATGACTGGTACATTTACCTGATTAACATGCTGGGTCTTGTGAACTGTAAGTGTACGAGCCTGGCAGAATCCTTTCCCACAGATTGCACATTTAAATGGCTTCTCTTTAGAATGAATATAACTGTAATAAAAAATAGAATAATTAAATACTTAAAATAGGAGAGTGCATTTAACGATATCGACACCAAACCGTGTAAAGTATTTTTTTCGCCCAATTCTGTAATTCAACAGCGAACCGTAAGTCGAATGTTTTTATCTTTCTGTATGAAAATGCATCCATTTTGAAAATTGGTATCTTATATATTGAAGGACGGAACAAATTTCCATGCAGACTTTTCGAAACTATTCAGTGAACACATATTAACTCATTGAAGAATTAACGGAAAAATTATTTGCACATTAAAGCATTTTGCTCCTTCAGAAATATTGCCATCCAAGCTTTGTGAATCCAGTGATCAACCCACGGATGTGCACTCAAGTGTCAACATCCAAGACATGTCTACCCGCCTGCTATTTGTAAGTAAGAAGGTAAACGTCTGGGGGTTGATTGAGTAAGAGGTATATTTGTTCCCGTATAATTTTTTTCGGAATAAGGAGTAGCCTACACTTTGTTTTAAAAAAATTGTTCCAAATTCCACAAAAAAAACACCATTGATACAGTTGTGTTTTTTGCTAAACAGATTAATGGTGATTCAAATATTTAGATATTTCTTGAACTTGTGACTTACCGATGGTCCCTGAGATGATCCTGTCTTCGGAAGGCTTTACCACAAATCTCACAGGAGTAGGGTCTCTCGTCTGTGTGAGTC
>JAVFBX010232361.1:0-10773 GCA_034783855.1 Mopalia kennerleyi | reverse complement strand
TAAACTTCTGCATTGTTTAGTTTTTCTTTTATGTCGTTGCAAACAGGTGGTATCGTTTCTTTTGGACACTAGTTTAGTTGACTACACCAATATATTTAATAAATATTTGTGAAAATGTTTATGAAAGATTGAAAGACCACAAAATCGGGCTCTCATTCTCCCTGCAAACTGATTGTTTACTCTTGGTAACAGTGCGTCACATGGTAATAAAACACTGGCCACTGGTTCAATAGACAGCAAGTTCGGTGTCACTCTGCAGCACCCGAATGATTGGGAATACTCAGTCTACTGAACCTGGCAGAAGTTACATGATTGCAGTGTACATGTTCATCATTGTACATGTAGCATGACTTAAATACACATCCCAAAGTTATATCATTAAAGTGCACAATCCTGTCAATATCATCATAACTGAAATTCCTAATCAACAGATCAAGTACATACTTTTAGTAACATGATCTACACACACACTTCTCAAGTCTTGGTCACATGACCATTAAGCATTCCTAATCACATGTCCATATGCACTTTTAACTACACCAGTATAGAGCACACTCCTAGAAACAAAAAAAATATACCCATGTTCACATGATCATAACAGACACCCCTGCTCTCACTGGCTGATGCCAGTAACATGGTCTAAGATCACAATTCTGGTAACATGGTTAGGGTGCATACTCTCATGGAAATGGCCATGAGAAGGTTACCTGGTAAGTATTAGATGGTTAGACTGGGCACTTCTGTTGTTTGTTTGTTTGTTTGATTGGGTTTTAACGTCGTACTCAAGGGTATTTCACTTATATGACAATGGATTGTCCACTTCACACTGTTCCTTGCCCTAGTATGATGGAAAACCGAGAGGAAACCACCTCTGCGATTGACGGCATCTTGTGACTCACTTATATACCTGAGGGTCGACAGACGGACTCGATCCTGTGAAGTGTATATCGAAGTAGGGCTAAGGCGTTAGAAAGCGCGCTTGCTTACCACTATGCCACGGCCGCAGCCCTGGTGTTTTAAGAGCTGCACTAAGCAATAACAATATCAAATTCTTGGGGTTTTTTTACCGTCAATGCAGGAAACACTGTTACTGCTATTAGCGAAGGCGCTGTTTCAATAGGCTTTCTGATTTGAGGTGTGCTCTCCTATTCTTTAACATAGATCCCTCACCTCAATTCACAAGGCCTGAATTATTACCGGTAATTTTTTTTAAGCCACGAGTTGTTGTTATCCATACTCACCGATTCTTGCTGGTAGGTGCATGGTCGCATCACTTTGAGAAACAAAAGCTCTGTAATTAACCAAATTAGCTCGTTAAACATTAATTAAGGATCATTCATAAATCAGCTTTTATGTTCGTGACTTGATATAATAAATGAATGATTGATTGCTTGATTTGTGTTTTACACCTTAACTTAAGGGTATTTCACTTATATAACGGCTACGTATTCCAATAATAAATGACACTAGCACAATCATACCAAGATGTGAAGCGTTTCCATAATGTTGGAAAGTTAATTTTCCTCCAGTGCTAAGTAAAGACAGCATCGCTACTCTTCAAACAAACTGCCCTTAGCCAGAGGGCTATAATAAATGAAATATCAAACACTGGCGGAACATAAGTTTCTATCAGAACAAAACACTCAACATTTTATTGTTGTGGTAGTGAAGTTATTTTATTTATGAACCCGGATTTCATAAAAGTGAACTAATGTTAATACTGATAATCACATCAACCAATCAATCAATACAATTACGCTCCACAGATTTTCCATCGCTCCCAAGTTATTGGTTACCATGGTTGCACAAGTAATAAATGTTTCACCTTGTTCGGAGCTCAGCATTATCCCGAAGCAAAGCCTCGTCAGCTGAGAGTATTTTCTGTAGAGTTGCTCTAGCTTCCTGCCAGGCCTCTTTACCCAGGCCCATGAAATCATTCAGTGTCGGCTGAAAGGGAAACAAAATGATCGTTTATTTATTCATGTTTATTTGTTGGAATTTTAACCCATTTACAGATCATTGGTCAGCATTATTGTGGGAAGAAAACTCGGAAGTAAATTAAAGAGCCCTGACTGTTCACCGTTAGCTGGATATTGTTTGACTGGGGTTTGACGCCACACTTCAGGTTATTTCACACTAACAACAGCATGTCTGACCAATGTTTGTATCAGGTTATTTCACACTAACAACAGCATGTCCGGCCAATGTTTGTATGTTTGATAAGGGTTTAACATGGTACTCAAGGGTATTTCAATTTATGACGACGGATTGTCCACTTTACAATGCTCCTTGTTTAATTACCACGAAAACCAGGAAGAAACCTCGTAAAAACCACCAAGGTGATTGTCAGAGCCATGTCGTGTGACTCACTCATATACCTGCCTTGTTAGGATTGACAGACAGGCTCGATCCTGTGAACGGTACAGCGCACTCACTAAGCCACGGCCGCGGGCCCAACAAATGTTTGAGGGAAACCGTCCCAGACACCGCTTTCTCTGAAATTCTCCATGCCATTTACTAGACTATAAGTATGATGGTAAATCTCAATTAAACAGACAGACAAATAAACATTTTGATAACTTGCCGCTTGCTGCAATCTAAAAGATTCAATCAAGGGCAGTATCATAATGATAATTTTAGTGATGATGCTTAAAAAGCTTTATGCAGAGCTTGACATGGAAAATATATAATATGTGACAGATTGTCCATGTTTTATACTTCCTTGGACTAAAAATTAAATCAGTGGAAAACCTTCAAAAAACCTCATAAAATAGATGAAAGATGTTTATATGAAACCAAATCATGAGGTTTACCTGATCAAACACATGTTGTTTTGGACTCAACACCGGCCCGCTGAAAAGATTCTTGACCACCGACAGATCTAAAATTTGGTCTCCAATGGCAACCCCAATTCTGTGACGGCCCTGAAACAGAAAATGAAATGGAGATTGGTTTGTTTGATTGGGATATAATCAGTACTTGATGTCCCTGCCTGTGCTAAGTAAAGACAGCATTGCTGCTCTTCAAACAAACTGCCCTTTGAATTTATTGCATAAAAGTTAATCCTATAGTACATGATGTTTAAGATTTTTTTCACACCATCGCCCTATATAGAATCCGGTGAGAAATTTTTTACCTGAAAAGTAGTGGTTGTGAGAAATTTTACATTTCTTCCAGGGGTGGGTACAGTGCAAAGTGACGACAGCGTTGCTACTCTTCAAGCAAACTGCCCTTAGCCTGAGGGTGCAGTGCTTAGTGAAGACAGCATTGCTATGCTCCACACAATTTGCAGGGGCACAAAATAAATACTGTACAACTATATCAGGAGGCATATCTGGGATTGTTAAAGCCAAGTCAACTACACTACACAAATATGGGGTATACTCAATGCATTGACAGAAAGGTTTGCATTAATGGAAAATATTTTGTTTGTTTGTTTGTTAATTCCATCAGATGTTCTTCTCTAACGCAGAATTGGGGACTCAATTTTGATTGGTTATTTGATATGATTAGATACTTTTATTCACCATATAATTACTTGTAAATTATTGGTTGGTGGGAATAAAGTTCTGAGAGGACTTGTTTTATCCCAAAACAATTATGTTGATATGCTGACTGTGTTAAAGTGTTTTTTTTTGTTCTTACTGTAATTATTGTCAGACTTTGACTGGTATTTACAGGTAATTGCCTATTGCCAGCCCTTATTTCTATCCCTGGACAGGAAAAAAACTAATTTGGCCTTTTTTTGTTTGTTTTTTTTAAATTAAGATCAATTGTATGCACAGTGTCTCTCTCCTAATTCCATACGATACAACACATAACAATAGAATCTGCCTTCATGTCAATGTAAATTAGCAGGGCTAGAATTTCGCAAATTATTGCGGGAATCCAAACGGATTCTCGCTGCTCTGTTTTGCGAGAATCTAAAGAATCCAATCGCGGACAACAAAATTACCAAAATAAATAACAGTACATTACTCATGTTTCTAAAGCAAAGTTCTATAACACAAATAAAATAAGCCATCTCATTGTTTAAAATATCTTTTATTTTCATATACTGACAATGTACGAAAACACTGATTGCCACATTGACCCGACCCATTACTACATGTAGTTCTAAGTTAATTCAGTCAGACTCACTATTTTCAGAACAAATGTCAGATTCTGAATGAGAGGACAGTTCAATCAAGTCATAGTGTAATTCCTCAGAACTATTTGTACCAGACACAGAGGGTTCAGATTCATACTTCTGATCTTTGGGCTTTTCAAGCCCATGCAAAAGTTTATTTATTCTGCGTTTTGTTAACATACCAAGGCCATCATAAGCACTACTTTTCTCTTGTTGATCCAAAAATGTGTTGCACGCACTGTCCACAAGTTTGTCTCGATAAGGCTTACTTCTAAGTTTAGCCTTTCTCGTGCTGAAATGCAAGCAATCAGATACAAGAGCTGGGGAGAGACTTACTCGCCAGTCTGTTAATATGCGACGGACTGAGGAAAATCCACGCTCGACTTCACTTGTAGAGAAAGGGACACAAAGGATAAGCTCAATAACAAGTAGTACATTTCTGTACTTGTGCCTATCATTTCTGTAAACCATTGGCCAAAATTCACATGGCTTAAGTTTAAGGTCTTTTAGCCTGGGACCAAAATACAACTTTAAAGCCCTAAATTCTCGCAGAACATCAACATCACTAGCAATATCAGCTGATTGTAGTGGTATGCGGAAATGTTGAAGGAGCCATTTTAAGTCCTCGACACAGAAAAATGCAAGTTCTTTCAAGTCTTGAGGCCACGATGATGTGTCAAGCAGTGTTAACTTTGACAACACATCTGTTTCACTTTCCATTTCTGCATATCTAGCACCAAGTGCATCATTCAAAGCCGCAATGGTGTTTCCGCGTATTAACGATGTGTCTGACTGTGAAATAACATGGCTAACTACTACTGGTTCAGCACAGTCAGAGTCTGTATATTTGGATCGAGACTTGGAAGTTTCCGCATCCGAGACACCATGCTTCAGCTTCTTGCATGGAAGGACAAGCTTAATACTTTCTACATTTACATCTGCATTTACAGGTCTACTGGCTCTAGTTGACACAGCTATGTGAGGCACTTCCTCAGGTTCACATGGCACTCCTCGTTCAACCCTGCTCCATAAATCCTGCTCACTTTCTCCAGGATTATCTGCCAGCAGCTCCTATAAAGTAAACGAATTGAAAATGTGACAACATTTTGGGGATTATTTCATTGCAGTTATAAAATATTTAAAATTGTTTTTATACATGAATAAACTTAATTTATCTGTTAATTGGTTATTGTCAGAGTTCTGAAGGTTTGTTCATATTTTTTTATTTCAATATTTCTATGTTTGTTTGGTTTAATGCTGTGCTCAGGGATATTTCACCTTTACGACGGTGTAATACATGTATATATCTCTAATAATATTAAAACTATTGCCCATTATGATAATGTTTGTAAATTACCTAAATGAAATTAGATAATGCCAAAGTAAATCCAAACCTTTAAAAGTCAGCTAAAATCTGCTATATTTTCTGAATTGTTATACATGTGTATTTTTATCCCCATTTATTTATTTTCTTCTTTTCTAATTTTGTTTATTAATTATTATCCATTTATAATTTTATTTTTCTCCTGTTTAAAGTTCTAATCTTCATTTATTAAAATGTAATTTATTAATTTAATTATCTTATTTATACTGAACTAACTTTCTAGTGTTGTGTGTGTGTTATTTTGTTTGATAAATAAAAAACACAATAATTATTTTTACCTGTTCAGCTTTAAGGGTTTGGAATGATCTGCAGGCATCTGAAATGGACCGTGTGTCATTTGTCTGGAATATGTTTGCTGCAGTGGACAGTTTTTCAACAATGTCTTCATAAACTCTACACCTTGCCAGGAATTTGAAGTTTAACAACTTCTTGAGCCAGGCAGTTGCCTTTGCTGCGAGGTCTTTGTCAGTGTTTTGAGTCTTTACATCACTAAAATGCATTATGTAAATCCACCAATTGTACCTAAGGACAGTAAGTGCTCGTAAGGTATGGGGTAAAAACCGGGTTCCGTGTGCTTTTGGCTGAACCAGAACACCAATATGGAGTTTTTCTCCATGTTTTTGAACCAAACTCCACTCTTTTGCACTGTTTCTAAAGTGGAGATATAAGTTTTGCAATAATTCATCAATGTCCCCAAACAATGGTTTTAAAGAATCTCCTGCTGCTAATTCCAATCTGTGGGAGAAACAATGTATGCTGACAAGCCATTCCCCCACAGAAGACTTAAAAAGTTGCATTAGCCCTTTACGTTTCCCAAAATTGACGCTGGCGCCATCAGCTGCACCACCAATCACCTTTCTATGAAAATCTGACTGCTTCAATTTGTCAAGCAAAAGATCAATGCTGACTTCATCAACTGGTTTAGTGTAAATATCCTGTCCTACTATATCTCTGTTACTGAGAGCAAGCAGTTCTTTTATTAAAGCATGAAACAAATTCTGTGAGTTTACAGATCCATAGGGTTTCATGGATATCATTTGACACAACTCAGTTTTGGGGAGAAGCTCATGGGCTGTTCTTATGTACAAAAGTTCAGCTTCGTAGGTGAGACGTCTCTTTGCGGCAGCACTACCATCTATAAGCCAACTACAAAAATTCCCATTCGACACTAAAGCTCTCAAGTCCTCCACCATCCTTTCAGCAATTATGTGGTTGAATACTTTTGCAGCTTTGTCATTCGAAAATGTTGATGTTAAATTCAGTCCCATGTCACTGCAAACTTCTAACAGTTGCGGAAATTGCGAGTACGGCTTTTCCATTCGACCTAGATATAAACTAGCTGTGAGTAATGGCTTTAATGTAACTTTAGCCATAGCTTTGGACGTTCCAAAAGCTTCCGTCAATGTCTTCTGTTTTTTACATATTGGTTCTCCAGTTTCGTACGCCAAACATTGTTTGTGAGAATAGGAATCGATGTGCCGTCTTAAATTTGCCTTCAGAATATGGCAGGTCCCCTCCAATCCGTACGTGATAACATCATTCACCACCTTACCTTTATAACGACACCGTATTTTGTCCACGTGTTTTTTACAAACTATACATCGCGCTCTTATAACCTTTACGCCTGTAGGGTCTTCGTCGAATTCAAAATTATCCTTAATGTCCGCTTCCCACAGATGTAATGCTTTCTTAGAAAGACTTTTCCCCTGGTTTGCCATTTTGTTGTCAACCACGCTTTCGGTCGTTACGCAGACTCCATCATGGGCCAGGGCAGAAAAACCTGAACTCTGCCGCTCAAGTTGTATCTGTTACATGCAAAAATGTACGTGTCTGGGCCAAAAATGAGACTCCTACGCCGTTTTTTTAAATCGTGTTCTTGTAAAAGAAAAATAAATTAAAACACTTTAATCAAAAACAAAAAGAATTATTACCGGCACGACCAATGTGCATGGCAGAGGTTTTTGCTGGAACATTTCCATTCAGCGTATGTAACCGAGTCTATTGTAAGCACTAATTTGATTGGCTCCCGCTGTCCAATCCACTTCAGTCGCTCTTATCTGGCCGATTTATGATGTCGTTCAGTCTAAGCCCCGCAACAACACAACAGGAACACGTTTTAGTGACTGTCCATCAATTATTGCCGAAATAAAACGATAGACCTTCGATGTTCAATCATTTTCGGGTAATTTGTTAGCGCGAATCCATCTAGATTCTCGCCAAGAGCACTCTGCGCGAATTTTTGCGCGAATGGATTCGCGGCGAAATTCTAACCCTGTGCAGTTCACCAAGATACAAAGCAAGGAATATGTGCCTTGTTTAACTACGTAAACAGTATTTTGCAGTTTGTCCTTTTTTAATGCAAAAAGTATTTCTTCTTTTCTAGCTAGCTAATTCTAAAAACAATATGTCTTTTTGCCACACACATATTTCTATAACAGTTCCACACTTCTTAAGATCCTGGAATATAGATCTATGATAAGATATTATTGTTGGCAGTATCTAGACCTACCTGTATGACTCTTCATGTGCTGTATAACATAGTTATGTCCTCTGAACGTCCGCTGACAGATCGGACAGGTGCTTACAGCCTTCTCCCCCTCAGCAACTGGAGAGGTGGACAAATCATCCCTCGTGATGTCTATAAACTGTTGAACTGCTATCTTAGCATACCTGAAATACATTAAAGGCAAAACATCCCTTCACATTAGCGGAATATTGAACATCTGACTAATAATCAATCGTCATAGTAGATTGTTTGTTGGAATTAGGACGAAGTCACAGACATTCCTGACTGGAATAAAAATGTCACAGAAGTTCCTCACTAGATCTGAACAAGGTCATAGATGTTTCTAACTGGAACTGAACAATGTCAAAGGCGTTCTTAACTGGAATTGGACAAAGTCACGGAAGTTCCTAACTGGATTTGAACAAGGTCACAAAAGTTCCTCAATAGAACTGAACAAGGTCATAGACGTTTCTTACTGGAACTGAACAAGGTCATAGACGTTCCTAACTGGAATTGAACAGGTCACGGAAATTTCTAACTGGAATTGAACAAGGACGAGAAGGTCATAGACTTTCCTCACTAGAACTGAACAAGGTCATAGACATTCTTAACTGGAATTGAACAAGGTCACAATAATTTCTCACTGGAACTGAACAAGGTCACAGACACAAAACACTACCAATAAGATAATTTGTGACCAGTCACTTACCTCACACTAATTTAACTGAATAAAGTGAGCATACATTCTGGACCATCTTCACCAGACCAGTTCTGCATTTCTTATATTACTGAATATCTACCATCTTAGTTTATCAACAGTATATGTTCATTTAAATGCTTGCATTACCAATAGTTTCATATTGGAAATTCTCTCGTCCAAAGCTCATTATCACATTTCTTCCCCTAAAACTGGATTCTAAATTACCAGACCAAATTCCTCTATTATTGATTAATAACCAATAAGCTTAATGCACTCTATTAAAACCCTGTTACCTGATCTGGTAGCCTGTTTACATAAATTCCACAGGTTATTTTGGGGAATACAATAAAGTGATGTGTAACCCAGTAGACAGATCACCACACACCTAGTCAATTGTTCTCTCATTAAAGGATTAAACTAAGAAAAAGCCAGATATTGTCTGAACAAATATACACCTACTTTATTCTCTTTTGAGAGTTATTCACATCTGCTGGAACCTTGTTTGTGAAACAGTTCAAGTCATCTGCTGTTAACTGAAATGGGAGCATCATCATTAGAATCAAGTGTTATCACCAATCGAGATGCGACACCCATGTCAGAACAACTTACACTTGTACGTACATGGTATCGAGATAAAATCAATAAACAAATCAATATGTGTACAATGTAGTCTGACAATAGCTATACAGTTAGTTCTTTGGAAATAGATTGAAAGATTCAGTTTTATTATAGAAGAAAGACTTAGAGCTTAATGAAGAAGTGTGTGACAAAAATCTCAGTTGTCTTTATTACACCTTGTCAAAAGCAGAGTCACCATAGGTGTCAAGGGATTCGAAGTGATGAGATACTGAGGCTTAGAAACTCTATCCCTATCACACTAAAAACCCAGCAAGTCTAGCTCATTGAAGTTGCTGTTGGGTTACTGCCTCTATTAGACCATGAGTATTGACAGATCAACCAACCGACGATCACAAGGTCATGGAATCCTCAACCTCTGACACTTTCACAGGATCACAAATACGCCCCACAACACCAGAGTTTCCAAACAATTGTATAAAGGCAACCAAAATTATTTTCATGGACACCTTATTCCAAACAAATCTATTTACAACATGTAGGTTTTATTTATCTCTTAGAGGGGGGCTTAATCAGAAGTTTATGAGGCACTTTAGCATCTCTGCAAAATCCCAAACCTCAAAAATGTTTAATGCTGTTTTTAAGCAATGTTTTGGATCAATTTATTATGGTGGTTGTTGTTTTGTGTGTGTGATTAAAATTCCATTTTGCAATATTAAAAAAAAAGTGAGAAAAAAAAAATGAAAATGAACCTCAAACCACTGATTGCATAAAGAGCAGTGACATGATGTGCTGCTCAGTATTGACAGACACGTGCCACCTGCCTAAATCTGATATACCGCAGGTTTATTTTAAATTGTAACTTCCTGAATATTGTAAGTGGAAGGTTTTGAAAAGAAACCTGTACCTTGTTGTGGGTGTTGAGTTTATGTTGAATTAGTTCTTCCTTGCTGTCTGCCACAAAATGACAGTCATCACAGCGCACAGGGGAATCCGCTAAATGTAATTTCAGGTGATTCTTTAAATCTTCCACTGAACTAAAACCCATACTGCATACCTGTCAAAAAATAAATGTAAAACCTTAGAACTATCTTATTTTAAATGAGATTAATCATGAGAATTTCTTTAATTTTTCACTTGTTAATGTGATCATATAAAAATAAAGACAACAAAACAAGGAACAACAGAATCTGATATGTGACAAATCAAATAAGTGTTATCCAATGCTCTATTATTGTGCAAATTTAGAGAATAGCACTGCATTCTTCCAGTTAATATTTCATCAAAACCATGTCCCATCAATATGGTCATTTCAATGTAACTGGTCTCTTACTTACAGATTGTAACTCTTATTGAGTTTGAATTCATCTGATATTAGCTTTGAACCAGATGATAATTTGTTTAAGTTAGTTATCTTCAGCAAAAAAGTAGGACACCAACAGAACAGTTTTAAATTCATTTAAGCTTAGCTTAAGCAG
>JAVFBX010232339.1:0-10774 GCA_034783855.1 Mopalia kennerleyi | reverse complement strand
TCTAATGGGTTCCAATGTTCCAACATTTATATCAATATGGTATTACAGGCTTCCTTGTAGATCAACAGACTTATCCACATTGAATCGGCAATAGGGAAATGGGTATCGTCGAATTGGGTAACACTGATGCGAATAGGGTAACAACTATGTATAGCCTTTCAAATGCGAATATTGATATCATTAAGGTATTATAGACGTCTTTGTAGATCAACAGTCAAATGATTCTTACAAAACTGTGTGAGAGTGTAATATGAGTCATTCAGATCTGAAATTATTTATCATCAATGGTAACTCTTTAACATCAGTTGACACATATAGATTACGGTATAGCATTTGTGAAAGTATTTATCATCAGTGATCTAATTTTTACACGAATTCTCACTTATAGATTCTTACAAAACTGTGAGAGTGTAATATGAGTCATTCAGATCTGGAATTATTTATCATCAATGGTAACACTTTAACATCAGTTGACACATATAAATTACGGTATATTAAAATGTTTTTGAACATGATGAATTTTATTTTGTATGTATGCATTTACTAAGTGGATGAGTGTTTTGATCAAGGTTAGCCCAGACCAGTATCGTCATAAAAAATATGTTCACAGTCCAGTGGGATGAAGAGTTGACTAACCCATATAACAAACGAGTTTGATCAGATGATAAGTTTCAAAGGTGTTTAACAATTTTATTTCTGTCAAACAGACTTTCTGGAATTGTTTGTGTCGTGCATACAGATGTTACTTTATAATTGACGTATATCTGTTATAATGGGAAGGCTTAGAAGCTTTCTCATTTAACTGCCAGAGTGTTAAAAAATAGGGACTGTATGACCTCGGTTTTAAAATTGTCTACATACCTAGATGTAATCTTTCCGTTGTCATCAATTTCTTCTACCCTTTCAACGAAGAAGTTACTGGGATGGATGTGATCTGCAAATTTAGCTCCACATCTTGAAGTCGGTGGATTACTCCATGACTTGAGTAGATTGTCTAGAGCAATTGGTGCCTGTTCTGTCTATACTGGAACGCTGGTAATAAATCATCACATAGTCAGAAGTCGTATGTTAAAAACTGTCCTAAAATCACAATCTTCGTCGTTTAAAATTGGAGTACCATCCGTCCGTCACCGCTATGTTAACATTTAACTGTATTTTTCGGTTTCATTTTAATCACCCTCCCCCGTCCACCCAAGGCAATTTTAGTGACATCTGATGGTATTGTGTATTTGGCCCCATCACAAAACTCCGAAGTTTAACCCCCCAAATCATTATCAGTTGACCGAAATAAAAGATATAATTGTATAAATCAAACGTTTTTAGGTTTTTACTTTATGTAGGTGATTTTTTTTCTTCGCACTACGACAAAGGACTTACTTTAGTCTTAAATACTTACTTTAATCTATACGGTTGTTTTTTACATGATGTTTTAGTCACATTGGAGCGTTTTGTTTTGTAAAAACAACGAGGGTACAATTCATGCGAACAGAGATGGCTGAACTCTGTCTATCGTCATTCTTAATTTTATTAAACATTGTACTCACCAGATGGTTAGGCTTTTAGTTTTTACACGCCTTTGTGTAGGGCGAGGACAGCCTGCATTGTCACACTTACTGACATGGACAAAAGCTGATCATTAAGGGCTGATGAGAATAAATTCCACTCGGAATCCCATAAGTCAACTTGTCCTTTCAGCTGTGATGGAATAATATCAGACAACCATGCAGCCTTTGCCTCGTTGAACTTTCCATCTCGCATGAGTTGGCAGCAGGTAAGTAGCTTTTTAGAAGTTTTGTTGTGTCTGTCGTCTTCTAGCTGCTGCTGAAATTGAGCGTCTTCTATAAATGTCATATGTAAAATTGTCAAGCCATTATCGATTGGGCACGTATTTATAAAATGGCAATCGAAAGAGACTCCTGGCACAGATTGTCCTTTTACAAAACCACCCCATGCTCGAACTTCTGGAAACTTCTCAACACTTGGTTGCCTTCTCTCACGCTTTTTGACATTCGATTTTTTAGCTGTATTGCTCTTTTCATTCGGAAGCTTTATTTCGCCTTTAGTGTGATATAGGTTTCTTTTTCTTCTTTTAGGTTTGTTCCACGATTCTTCCTCTGCTTCCACGGGTCTACTCCTCTTCCTTGTTTTACGAATATACGAAAAATTGGCCTCTCTTAACCGTGCTTTTACCGTTTTGCGGAGACAGCAAACAAATTCGCCTGGCCTCTGTCTCCGTCTTCTTTGGGTATCAACTTTGATCCCTTTAAACCTCCCTTCAACAACAGAGTTAGTGTCCCGTGTAATGTTTGATTGGCCTTTTTGGGGGTTCTCTCTGTTATACCGCTGAAGGTTTCCCAAAAGAACACCACTCCACAAAGGGTACAGCGGCAGGAACCTGTCCACCAATATCTCGAGGACGGTTTTGCAAAAGAATGGGTTGCTAGGATTATTGTCCGCATTAGAAAAGTTTGACAAAATATTACCGAACGCCTGTGTAAAAGGCGATGAATCCCTAATCGTTTTGTTCTGTTTGACGGTGTCCGTCCTGTAAGTAGGGGTTCCATGTGTGGATGCGACTTCGATATCTTCGTCATTAACATGTGTAAGAATGTTTCGAAGAGAAGTCAATGCATTTTCAACGGTCTCTGTTTTCGAGCTTGCAGCCATAATCCTACACATTATGCGAAATATGTGCAAACCACTCTCAAAGTCTGTGCTGTTCTGCAGAGCAGCGAAGCATTTCATTGTGAGATTATGAAGGACTTTGTCTCTTCCAGTTACTTTCGAGATTGTTCTGGAAAAATCTTTAACCATATGAGCTGAACACAAATGCATTACTGTGAATACATTCAGAAAGTCCCCTTTGTGTTTTAGATGAATGATATCCCAGGCTGTTGTTAGGTATTCTTTAACATCCATATGGTTGAAAATAAGCAACGCTGCTTGAAGTATTGCCCAACTCCAATCACTTTCGACCTTTCGCCAATGGCACTTTCCGCGGAGAAGAACATGTCTCTTTAGTTGTGACAGAAAATGGGCTATCGATGGGACTGTGTGGTCAGTTGTCAGGAAGTCGCCCACAGATGCTGGGGGTATGTCCACTTCAGGTTTAACCACAACAGAGTAAAGCAATGGTCGCTTTTCCTGTTCTATATTGAAAATTACAGAACCCGTTGCGTCAATGTAAATGTCCAAGCAGTTTTTATCTGATAATGATTTAGTTAATTGCAATTGTTCTAATCCATAGAGCATCACGTAAAAAGGACTAGCACCTACGTGCTGAACATATCCAAATTGTTCTACGTCCTCAGCCTTGAAAGCTTCCCTCAACAATAACATTTCTTGAACTAGGTTTTGGTGAATTTGCTCTTTGCGAATTGCCTCGCTCACAATTTTCCTAAGTACCATTGGTGTTTGGCATTTTGTGATGTTGCCCAGTTTAAGCTCCTCTTCCGGCATTTCCCCAAGCTGATTATAATAGTAATTGATGGCAGTTCCTTCCTTCGAAATGTTCTCGGCTACTTTAGCTCTTTCCACACCTTTTACCTGTCTCTTTCGTGCAACCTTTTTCTCATGACAGAATGTACCGACGCAGTAACAGAACACTTCTACCTTTTCTCCCATTGCTGCCTCCTTGACAATTTCAAAAACAAATTCACCTTTGCAAATTGAGTCGGTGCATTTTGCCTTTCCTCTAAAAAACGATGCATTTTGTTTTCGGCTGTTTAACATTTTGACCTTGTTTGACCAGAAGCGTAAAACACAGCCCGGATATATTAAATTAACCTCCTGGCTAAATTCGTCAGTCCATCTGCCGTTTAGCTTTCTACGAACCCCGGCAATTTCCGATGGCTTTATTTCATTCCACTGTTCAGAACTTAACGTAAAGTTAAATTTGTCAGAAGAGAAGTTATCAACGATATTACCTCTCCTCTTTTCTTTCTTGTCCTGACTTTCGATTTCATTCTTTATCGTTAATTTAGCATTTTGTTCATCATTGTCTGACAAAGAAAGCTGGTTACTTCGACAATTTTCGGAAATAATACGTTTCTTAATAGGCAGATGTTTGTCCCTGACAGACTTGCCAATGTTTACATTTGGTTTTTCGATCGTTGGGAGCGAAGTTTCTGAACAGGTGACGTAATTCTGGTTAGTATAAAGCACACCGTCATCATCAGTAATACATTTTGAAAGTTGGAGATCTTTGCGGTTATTGGACGCGCCTTTGTTCAAAATTTGTTTCTCAATCGTTTGAGTCGAAGTTTCTAAACAAGGGATAGAATTCTGTTTAGTACTAAGCTCAAATGCATCACCAGTAATACCTTTCTCAAGTGGGATATCTTTATTGTTATTGGGTGTGTAACTATTTAAGATCTGTTTTTCAGTGGTTGGGGTTGAATTCTGTGTACAAAGGGCAGAATTTGGATTATTACAAAGCATAAATTCATCACCAGTAAATCGCTTTGTGAGTTGGAGATCTTTGTAGTTGCTGGAGGCGTCCGTGTTTAAAGTTTGTTTTTCAATCGTTGGATACAAAGTCTCTGAACATAAGACAGAATTTTTATTAGTACGAGCCACAAATTTATCATCAGTGAATCGCTTTGCAAGTGGTATACCTTTGTAGATCTTGGGCAAGTCATTGTACAATTGCTTTTTTTCAATGGGTTGGGACGAAGTCACTGAACTGGGGGCAAACTTTCGACTAGTGCAAAGCACAAATTCATCCCGATTGTATCGTTGCGGTGTTTTTCTGTGTCTCTTTTTTCTTTTCGAATCCATACCTAGACGGTATAAATAAACGTCATGTGAATATAAAACATACAAGAATTAAGAGAAACGCAAAGAAATCCGAATGTAAAACAATTCTTATAGATATAGTTGTTTGTAATAAATAAGTAATTGTTTTCACACTAAATGTGTTCACTGGATATTAATCATATAACCTGCCCATCTATAAAGACAATAGAACCATTCGTATGTATAGTTTTTAAGTACAGGATGTAACGCGTTTACACCTTTCGATACCTCCTTATGGGGGACAACTGCCAATATGGTGTTAATACGTTCGCACCATATGTATGTGTAAATCCTATTGATAAACGGACAATGACATAAATAGTTATTTATACCGACGGTCTTGTATGATCCATAAGTCCGTTTTCAGAAAAACAATTTTTCTCATCGTAGTATATATTTTTTATTGAAAAAAAAAAGAAGAAAATTTGGCTTGCCGCCACCGGGATTCAAACTCGGGTGAGGATAGATATATATTTCTATATGGATTTCGGTTCAATCAGCCCCCCGTTCCTCCCCCTGAAAATGCAAGAATTATTTTTATAGGCTCGGGAAAAATGGAAAGCCCTGCGCCCCACTTCTCGATCCCTTTATGCATGATAGGGGGTATAAACTACCGTGACAAGCGCCACAGACTCGTGTATAGGGGCTTAAACGGCCACAAGTAGTAATGCATGTTGCTATTTACATACTACACACGACCGAACCGGGGAATCAAAGCGTTTTATTCCATTCCAACACGTTTATAAGTTTATTAATTCGAACAAATCTTAAACGCCGGACTGTTCAATCTTTGAGCATCGCTACAGGCGATTCCATCATTAGTGAGTCTACCAAAAATTAGGAATGATTGGATTCAAGATCTGCTGTGTATAATTGATATTTATCATGTCGGAAGTGTCATGGATGAAAGGGGTTTTTTTTATTGTTTTTAATCAGTATTTCAACTGACAAAATCAAAATACATTTCTGCGGCTGCTTGTATATTTTTTTCTGTCATTCAATCATAGAATTGTACATCACATTTCTAAATGTAAATTACTTTAATAACTTTAGTATAATCAACATTTTAAGAAAATATGGTTGGCTGTTGAAAGCTGAGATATAGCTTACAAACAGTAGTCAGCGACGGTTACGAGATACAGTTACCTTTTCCACACCATGTTGTATAAAATCGTATCTCTGAATAATTAAAAAACAAAACAGTCTGAATTATTGTCTGTATAAAAACTCGGTTAGTATCACAGAGTGATTTCGAAGTGTGTGTGTCTACAAAGGAATCGTCGCCGTCTACAAGATTATATAAGCATTTAAATTTTATGTTGTATAGAACGAGCAAGAGCTGTAATGGTTAAATCTATAACTGCTATACTGACTAAGATTTCGTACTGACAGCTATTCGGGCGGCTTTGCAACCGCTATTCAAAAACACAATTTCGTACGACCTTGGTCGAACTTTGGTATAACAAATAGTTAACAGCATTGACTGTTATGTGTACCAAAAATGACCCCGTAATTGTTGGATTGGATGCTTTTTTCACATGTTCTATGCACAAAGGAGTACCACTAGCCGTTTTATTTAACTTGATTTAAAAAGATTTCTAAATGTTAAATTAAAGATTATTTAACATATGTCGACTTATTTGTTAAATGTGTTAACTTACCTGAGAGAAATACTCTTCAAAATGTGTAAAATAAATTTGAAATTCATGGCTACTTGTATGTATCAAATTGCTTCCGGGCGGCTTTTTAAATTCACATTTTTATACGACATACAGTAGAAATGTTTATATTCTCAGGTAAATAAAGTTGTTTATTTTGTATGTCTCACCTCGAAAGTCGCTATCTATTAGTTTTCTAACAGATAGCTAGGCCTATTCGGATTGCTTTCAGACTGCCATTTAAAAATATGTTTTCATACGACATTGAGCGGAAATGGTAACATAATCTTTTAGACATTGTTGACTACTGTTTGTATGTAAAATTTCAGCTTTCAGCTAACAATCGAAGGGTTCTGTGAAAAAAGTAGATTTTATTTCCGTAAAATTACGACATGTCCATTATGGATAGCTAACAGTGAAAAGCAGACGAATTTATTATTCCCCCCCTTGTTTAGTCCTTACCTGTGCGACGACTTTGTGATTGCCGTAAACAATTCTACAATTCCGACGAGCACATTGTGTTGTTGTTGAATTTGCCGCCTATTCAACCTCCTAAAACAAAATATTTCCAATCACGGGCGACGACTCGTGTGTTACCGATATAGGAGGATACACTGTTAGAACACATACTGTAAAAATGATACCAGCAAATAATACTGTAGAATTACTGCGTTGTTTATCCTGTTTTTGTACAGTTTTTATTTTCATAAAAGCTATAAATTAACTCCATTCACTGTACGGTGCTATAAAGATCATATAACAGTTATATACCAGGTTCGTTTACAGCATCGATCTGTCTGTACGGTTACAGTATTTCCTGTTGCTTAACTACAAGCATTGCCTGTTCAAAACAGTGTCAATATTTGCAGATAAACAGGGCAAGGTACTGAATCTGTTAATTTAAAGGTTTTAGATGTACACTAGCTTATACAGAAAATGTGGATGGTACCACATGTCACAGAGATTTACATTGTCCTGTCCTGTTAATGAACAATATGCATGCAATATATTGGTTGACGTACGGTTCACAATGAAGACCCACACTATCACCCAGAAGTAATCTAACCAGGGTTCGAAAAAATGCTAAGATAATCAGTCTGGTCGGAAATTAATTGGTTTATATGTACACAATGCACAGAAAATAGTAAATTCGCTAGCTAGCTAGCTAGCTAGTGGATGGGTGGGTGGTAGGTAGGTAGGTAGGTAGGTAGGTAAATAATTTATTTATTTCATGCTTTCTATAGTATAACATTTTCACGTATGCGCGTACGTGCAGACACCCATAAATAAGTTCGAACTGGAACTGTACACTTACAATCCAATTTAACCAGAATTTATCGCTGAGACACCACTGTTTTAAGATATACAAATGACTGCTCTACCTTACCTAATAGTAGCTATCTTACTCTGAATCTCGGGACGTTAAATAAAGAAAACTAGGAGAATTATCCGCCAGTTATTAATGACCATTCTCTATCCATAAACATAAATGACATAGGACAACCTCCAATTAACACATCTGTAAACAGTTTATAGCACAATTTTTAATTCCAACTGAATTTTACAGCAATGGTGAGTAGGCTACGTACAGTTCATTCCAATTCCGCATAGTCCTATCCATCTTGTATTTTTATTTAGAAAATAATTCTTATAAAATATCCACGGATCATTCACGAATTTCCACATCTGATCAACAACGGAGGCTTTGAACATTCATTTTCTGGTCATATGGGCACTAAGTCAGTCTTATTAACCTTGCACAGTGCATCTGGTCATTCGCTAATTCCAATCCATGCCAGCCTGTTATTAAAAAATAAAAACAATCATAAATTAATAAACAGTTTGATGATTTAGAGGTAGCGTTGTCTATAATAATATCTCATCCTCTTTACTCAATCATAGGACATTGTATTCGCATGGCCCTATTTAGTTTTACCTGTTACCATGTCCCGATTCAGCCCAGGTAAGGCTCGTGACTTAATACGATGCCTGTTGACATCTATATTTACATTAAATTGAGTTATTCAATCACATTGACGCCTATTTATGACACTACCGCTGGTAGGGAGTAAAAAATGCGACCCTTATCTTTTCTTGGCTTTTGCACATATTTCCAAAGAATTAACATCATATATATTTAGAAAAAGGAGATTCTGAATGTACTGGCCTATTATTATTCAATCTATTTTATAATTGCATTAATTAAGAAAAACGTCAAATAATTTCTAAAAATAAACCATTGCTTGCAACTCTATTTTTCTCAGATGATAGGAGATTTTTTCTCCAAACTTGCATGTATTTGTAGACAAGTATTTAAACTAAAATACTATCTTAGGGTTTTTTTTATTTTAAGTTAGTTTTTACAATTGATACAAATGTATGTCAAATATAAAAATCTGCCCTTAAAAGCATATTTGCTTAATATGGTCAAAACTAAAATCAACATAGAAAACTGCATGACTCAAAGACTTACTGTAAATAATTTACGGTAAAAAAATGGTAAGGAAAATGAATGCTGAGAAAACAGCCTAATCGTGTGTTTATGATTGAACTCCGGATTGTTTAAAAATTACTCCCATTACATTTAATAAACACCATGTTTTTTTGATTGCACAAAAAGGCGAGTTTTATCTATTGCATTCATTATTTCAATACCTACATTGAAAAAAAGCCTTTAAATGGCTGTTTTAACTCTGAAATTTGAATGACGTCGGCCTCATAGATTTCCTTCACACCTTTGTTAATGGCTCTCAGTAGGAGTAAAGCAATTGATCTGTTGGCCTTTAGTTAATTGGTTAATAGTCAGCAGTTAATCAGTTGAGGTGGGATTATCACGTTAATCCCTTCCACCGTTTGATACACATAATCTTTAAGGCACGCATTTAACAATTTAAATCTAAAAAACATTATAAATAATTAATTTGTTCTTCAAGCTTTCTGGATTATCAAGATTATGAAACGAAGATATCAGAAAGGTAAAAAAACAAAAGTAAAATTTTTTGAAACCATATAAAGTACTCGCATATTGGCGCGTAAAAAGTACCTGTTACCCTATTCTCACTATTAGACGATACCCATTTCCCTATTCCCGAATAAATGTGGTTGAGACTCTTGACATACAAGGATACCTGTAATATACTATTGATATCAATATTAGCATATTGGAGCACATACACAGCTGTTAACCTATTCGCATAAGTGTTATCCTATTCGACAATACCCATTTCCCTATTCCCGATTCAATGTGACTGAGACCCTTAACCTACAAGGACGCCTTCAATACTCTCTTGATATTAATATACGCATATTGGCGAGTAAAAATACCTGTTATACCCTATACACATCAGCATCACCCTATTCGACGATACCCATTACCCTATTCCCGATTCAGTGTGATTGAGACCCTTGATCTACAAGGACGCCTACAATACTCTCATGCTATTAATATTCGTATATCGACGCTTACAAAAAATACCTTTTACCCTATTCGAAGATACAGATTTTCATATTCCCAATTCAAAGACGTCTATAATACCCTACTGATATTAATATTAGCATATTGTAGCTTATACATATCTGTTACCCTATTGACATCTGTATTACTCTATTCAACGATACCCATTTCCCTATTCCCGATTCAAAAAAGATGAGACCGCTGAAAAACAAGGAGGATTATATATATCTCTACTGATATCAACATTTGCCCATTGGAGATTATAAACGATATATTACTCTATTCACATCAGTATTACCCAATTCGACAATACCCATCTCCCTATTACCGATTCAATAAAGATGAGACTGCTAAATGTTCGCACATTGGAACCTATTAAATACATAACACCCTGTTCATATATGTATTAACCTATTCGACAAAACACTTTTCCCTATTCCCGACTCAATGTGGGTGGAACTGTTGGTCTACAAAGATGTGTATAATACGATACTAATATCAACATTCGAATAGTGGAGCTTATACATAGCTGTTTATAATACCCTATTCATATCTGTATTACCCTATTCGACAATACCCATTTCCCTATTCCCGATCCATGCCTAAAATACCCTATTGATATATTTGTTCGCGCATTGAAGCGTATGATATACATATTACCCTTTTCACATCAATATTGCCCTTTTCGACGATACCTATTTCCTTATTCCAGAATCAATGTTGGCGAGACTGTTGACCAACAGGGATACCTGTAATACCCTATTGATATCAATATTAGCATTTTGGAGCATAAACACATCCGTTACCCTATTCACATCAGTATTACCCTATTCGACAATACCCATTTCCCTATTCCCGATTCAAT
>JAVFBX010232328.1:0-10775 GCA_034783855.1 Mopalia kennerleyi | reverse complement strand
CAGTAACGACATCTTCTAGATTGGATTTTTTTCAACTGTTCGCCAGACGTTAGGACTTATAAAGTATAATTGGATCAAGTGACTTGCATCCTCTTATCATCCATGGGCTATGTTATACAAATTTAAATTGCATGGAAATAAACAATGATGATTTAGTTGGCTTACAAACACCAGCATAATGCCTTGTCGGTTAACCCTTGAAATGTATTAAATTGTTAAGAGAGCAATTCAATTATATGTTTGTCCATTACCTTGTCCTCTGCGGGATAATTTATCTTGATTTGTTTGCAATTTTCTTTTATACATTTCCTACTGGGCAGTTTTTAAATTAGCTTATTTAGCTAAACAAAGAATGTGCGTTATATGGACGCCTTCTCAGTGTTTATGCGAATCCCTCTCTGTAACAATATTATTTAAGCATTTTTACATGATGTTGTATAAAGAGCTATCAATGGAATAAATCAAACAATCTTTATGAGCTATACTCTAAGACAGATATGGCTTTAATGGGAACCCTTTAAGGTTTTTCAGTCATGGAACTGGTAGAACCCTTTATGGATCTGTATGGAATTCTCACAGCAGCTATTCCAAGTATTTATCTCTTTCTTCTTCTATCAAATACCCGTTTGTGTCGTACTGATGGTAAAAATGGCAAGTTAAACGTGCAATTCAAAACGTAAGTAAAATTGCACCATAACTTTAAGCATGGTCTCGCGTCCCAATTGACGTTTTGATTCACTTAAGGTCGAATAGGTCTAAAGTGTTGTAGCTCTCTTAACCTGTTGCATCAATTTACCTTTTGTGTGTTAACGAAAGTTATATGTAATTATATATATATATTGAACTGTTATGTATGTGAATGTATCCATTTTACATTCTTTAGAATAAGATTTACTGTTGTATTTCCACTTGATTAATATAGTACTGTATTCAACGCACAAATTATAAAAACCTATTCAACTTTGTTTTTAGTGCAGTTTATAATACCGACCTCACTCTTTGAAATAATGGTTCTATGATGGTTCTTTATGGACTAATTTGGTAATAAACGGTTATTTAATATAAGAAGAAATGGAGAAATACTTGAAGCAGTTGCTGTGAGGTTTCCATCTAGAACCGTCAAATGTTCTACCAGAACCATAAATAAAGAATATTAAAGGGTTAGAGCCATATTTCTGTAACAGTGGAACAATACAGACAAATAAATAGATTGACGCCATCATTTGGTCTCTCAAGTTGCTTTCTTTGTCATTTTATATACATATACCTATCCTGGAGTTATAAAACAGACAGATATATACCTATATACACAGCCTTTTAAACAGTTGAGTTTTGAGTCCTCAAGTGTCTATTGACGCTAGATTACAGCAGCGTTTATAAGTTATTATTTCGAGGTTGAGATAATGTCCATGAAACTAGTTTGATTAGACAGAGCTTGATTAATTGCGTTCGAATTTTCCTAAACAATTTCCCAGGCGTACAGTTTCTGTGGAACTGCTGCTTTAACGCGTTGATAAAAATCGCCTTCCCATAGCGTCTATACAGCAGAACGCTGGCAGTTGAGTCGAGGATCCCGATAATGTTTTACGAAAAAATTATTTCAGCTGACGAAATCTCTACAACCCCTTTACCCTGATTAAAGTCTTAACACCAAAGTCGCATTACCGGGATAAGATTGAATTGAGAGGTGAACAGTAAAAGCACTCCCACGAATTACAAACACTGGAACTCTCGATGGTCATTTGGTCAGATACTAAAGTATGCTATAGTAAAGTAGAGCAACAACTCCGAAGAAACACAATGAAGATTAAATCTTGCCATAAAAGCTACTTATGTTATCACATGTGATTATCTTTGGGTCAATATGAGATAGTGTCTTTGTATCTTTACTGATAGGCCTACACGGATATTATGTAATTAACAAGCGGTTGTTTGACACTTCCCGTAATTGCTTAAGAATACTCTATCCCCCCTGCATAGTGTTTTTTCGCCGTTTTACTTCTAAACTACTGTGAATTTTGAAACACATGTGTATATACTCTGAATCGTCTTTTTCTGCACAACAATAATAAATACATTATTTTATTCTAAAATTTACAGAAAAAATATTTTGCATTAAATGTAAATTTTTGCTACCCCTTTTTCAAATTGCCACTTCTTTAACACCATTTACGCCAACTGTTCAATTAAACATCACCGTATAATACATTATATGATATCATTCAGTGTTTCCCGCTTTGTTTTAGTGAATTTGCAATATATAATTCAGGGAAAATGTTGATACCCGTATATGCACTGCGGGAAGACTGCTAATCCTCTCCAGGTAGCTAGCTACCTGTATTTAATTGATTGTCAAAACACTGCTGTTGTAAATAATGTACTCAAGTTTTATCATCACAGTTAACAACTGTCTTTTAATTCAATTGTGTTTATCGGATCTGCTCAAGGATAAAGATAACTATCTCAACTTTTGGAACATGCAATAAAAAATTGCAAATTTTGACCTGAGAGAGGTGTGTAGGGGCGGAGGAGTAACCTTGATATGTTATGTTTATTTTAAAGTTCAATTGCCCAAAGTATTTTCTTCACCTATTTGTGTGTATACATATGCCTATGTATCTAGTTAAAATTACTCCCGATGATGGTTTGATTAATAAACAAAAACGTTGAGTCAAACCTTTCTTCGGAGTTGTTAATATACTTTACTATGTTATGCCCCTCATGGGTAGTCCTTAAACTATATTATATGTGTGAACTAATTTATAGTCTGTTTCTTGGGTAAGTCCGGTGCTGTAACTTATACTTTTGAAAGTGTCCAATCAGAAACTATATACGGGTATAACACCAAATAACACTATAAATAGTTAATGTGTGTCATTTTTACACCGGACAGATTTAAATACATGTACTAAAGTAATCAATGAACAGGTCACAGGATGTCGAACTGACGATTGCAGTGGTGATCCCATATACCGGCTACTGAAGTTGGAAACTTCAAATATAAACTGTTCTACCGAACATAAACAGTACTTAGACCGATACAATAAACAAAATACAACAAACAGTTATTAAGAGTTTACCATTGAAAACGAAATGGAAAGACAGACAGAAAGACTTTTCTGAATTCTGAGTCCGGATGGAAGGTTTTGCCGCGATTTGTGTTTTTTTCCTGTTCCGATGATGTAGATAATTTGAAATGTACTGCCAGGTCAAAAAGAATTATTATATTTCTGACCCATATATATTCTTTTCACAATGTTAAGAAACTGTCAAAACGTTTATGGTCGAAATTTGGGTAGAGTGGTATCTTTACAGTAATATACCCCATAGAGGCTAATTACAATTCTAATTAATTTAGACAAACTAATTGATTTTTGCAACGTCAAACATTCATATCTTTCATATATATTGCTCTAAAACTCGGAAGCTTGAAAAGAACTATGAGAAAAAGTAAAAATGTGTTGCGTTTGAGTTCTCGCAATACCCTCGCTGTGAAAGAGTTGTGTAATTGCTGCAGGGAGCAGGACTTTGTTATTAACTTAAAACAAAATAATCAATGCGTCTCTGAGGGAGCCTGAACTCCCATGGAAATTCAATTTGAAGACATTTTATCAAAGGAAAATCTAATTTACCGCTGGGAAATGTTTTCTTTAATAGGCTTTCTGATTTCTTGGTTTCTTAATTTGAATAAGACACGAATACCATGGCCAATGACGCCATCCTGTGTGGCGGTTGTTTCCTTTCTGTTATCAGTACACCGTGTCAATAAGCAGTGGAAGCCATATTTAATAAACAGCGTATCACTGCGACTTGCATATCGTGGTCTAAGAATTAACAAGTTTTATCTTTTCGCTTTGAAAAAGAATGTGTGTTTCGTGTATTGGACATATATTTCCTGTGATAATTATTTGTCAATTATTGTACAAGTGAGCCTAGAAACAGTGAGTTCTAGGAGCAGTGGCTCGAAATACTATAAATCGCTAACACAACAGATAGATCTTCAGCATGACGTGATGTCATTTACTATCGGATTAGGTCCTTGCTGGACCCGTTGCACTAAAAGGGACAACTGTGTTCATCCTTTTTAATAAAAGTAACAGATATAAACTTTACTATAGTGGAAAAAATTACTGTAAAATTTCAGTTACAAACATTTTAATTTGACTTCCTAATTTACCTTTATCATTCCGTAATTCGCAAAGTGTTGGAGATTAATGGGATTATCGCTGCTTACTTGGGTCTTTATTGAGTGTTTCTAGGTCATATGTTGAGGTCTATTCCTGGTTTGAATGCAGTAACATGTGTATCATATCTGATTACTCAACAGACCTATTAATTTCGCGTAGCCCCGTATTGTTGGGTGACATACATCCAGAATTATTAGCTTATCTTTAATTTGGAAATTGTTTCCATATTTCCGAAAGATGTTTGTGTGTTTTTTTTGTGATTTGTTAAAGTGGGACGGACAACAAAATCAACTGAAATCGTCCTTAGCGAACTTTCGAAAAATTAAGAGTGATTGTACATGTTGCATAGACATAACAAATGCTACAGGTACGAGTAGCATTTCACCAAGGTCAACAAGCAGTATCAACTTACAATGAAGTTGAATTGTAGTTTACAGCCCATGAAGACCAAGGTAAATTAAAACTAAGAGTAGCATGCCAACTGTTTAAATCCAAAGGTAGCATGCAGTCTGTAAAGATTGAGTATATTTCATAGTCAGCGAATACCAAAGTAGCATGCAACTGGAGAAGAAGAAAAAATAAATGGTAGTATGCAACCAGTAAAGATAAACGGTTGCATGCAACCAGCGAAACAAACATATCTATCATTCAGTAAAGACCATGTGTATACCTAACAGTTTAATGGAGGTCAATGAAGACCAATATAGCATGGAGAGAGTGTTTGTCAATAGTCGCATTTGGAAAGAAAAAATGTTAACCTTAATCTGACGCTAAACATTTCTATTTTTCATAATTACTTCAACAAGTTTGCACACTGGCATATCTAATATACCCTCGCTGCTATATTATAACTTGTAGTTGGTTAGAAGTAGTCGACGGAATGGTTGCTCGAGGCCAGTGGATACAGTATGCCTAAGAATAAAATCCACCCCCATACTAACGAATGAAAAGATTGTTAATGCTATCAAACTGCTACAAAACTAATAGACACTTTTCTGTTATTCACCTTACTCTTCTGCGCACCAGTGTTAATGCCGTTCATGAACCCTCGGATTCTGATCATCGTTTTAGTCGGTGGAGTATGCGTGTTGGTTTGTACTCTAAAGCCATATACACGACTTTAAAAAGACCCGTCAAAACCAGGGCTTACAAACCGAAAATGTATGTTAAAGAAACATACATACTGTTGCCCAGACAGTTAGTTTACTGGCCCTGTTAGCCACAAATGTTCTTTTAAAAACATACATATTTCACTTTTTCCTTTACCCGACCAACAAGACAGCAGTTCAGCCTGAGACGTAGTAATACATCTAAGGTATGTTCACGGCTCCGTTGAAATTCTGTGACTTTGACATTGCTTCACATGTCTTGTTACTTTCAGTTTTTTTTTACAAATCTGATCCATTTTTCATGTATTAGTTTGTGAGAAACTACGGGACCAGGTATATTTGATCTGGCTGTCAAACCTGGCTTTGTCGGCTTCCTCTTTATCCAAGTTTGCCGTACAGTAAGTACAATATGCATACAATAACTAAGCATTTTACTGTCTTTCTAAACCCATTCAATGGTGCTTGTATATTTATTCTGATTTAAAGCTGCATTTACGAAGAAAGATCAACATAATTGAATGAATGACAAACCGGATTTGGTCGGGTTCCTCTTCATCTAAGTTTGCCATACAGTTTTTATAAAACCACACTTCTCTTCACAGTGTTTATGTTCACTTTACCTAAATCTCTGCACTTTGTGTTTTCAGATTTCCAAAGGAAACCGTCAAATAAATCGATACAATGTCTTACTTCTTTGCTATGGTCTATTTTCTTAGCACTTGAGGAAAATTAACTGTACAACATTATGGAATCGCTGCACATTTTGGTTGTGCCTATTATTGTTAGAATACACTGCCGTCATATAAGTAAAATACCATTAGGCACGGCGTTTTTACGCCAATTAAACAAACAAACAAAGCCATTATTCCGAGTTTGAAACCCGGCGATCAGCAAAGTTTACAAAAAAATCAGATAATCTTTCATTGTAAAATATATTGATGCAATTAATACTAAGTGCCTCTGGTTTTAGTAAACGAGACGTCAAAAGGATGGCAAACACGATTCAATGATAAGTTAAAGGAAAACATTCGTGACAAGAATAGAAATTGAATCGATATAAGGCTGGCACATAAAGTCAGTTCAGCTGTATAATTTAAAATACAAATGCTTGTCATGTGCGGCATAAATGGCGAAGTATAAGGAGAGAGACAAAAGTGAGAGAAAAAAACATAGCAAGCCCTTTCATGGTTGTACTAGTAAGCCCATTACTGTTGTAGTGGATCTTCGTATTCTAGAGAGGCTTAAAACTCAATCCAATCAATAAATAAATATACACAAAAAGAACGTAACATCAGTCGACAGTTAGTTACACTTATTGGAGAATAATTAGACAACAAAAAAATCAAACGAACAAGTAAATACAATAGCTTACATCAAATAAATGTATAGATATGTTTTTTACTCGAAGGAGAAAACCATTGGAAGTCGTTAATGTGGGCCGGAAAAAAGTTAGAAGCAAAACATCTCCGAGCATTAGCGTTTGATCTTGTAATTTGAAAGGACCCAGCCGTGTTTAAAATTCCGAAAGTGTGGCCGGCTCAGCTTTCTTGAAGTTGGAAGATTGACCCGTTTTTTCCAGGCTAAGATGGTGTGGAATAAACGTGACTCCACTCCCTTAATTTGAGTTTTTCCAGAGTTGGTCGCTGTTATAATAAGCTTGAAAACAGGCAGAATCTGTGCAATACAATATATTGTATATAACCAATCTATGATAAAAAAGATCAACAATACATCTGGCAAATTTCAAACTAAATTAGTAAATGATGCCTGCAACCATGTACATAACTATATATATTACGAGGCAATGTAACTTAATACTATTTCGAAAAGGGAAACAGTAGACCGATTGTTAATATATCAAATGACATTATATAACGGCTCAGGGGCGCACTGTTATATCGGACAATTAAAGCTTCTTAAAGACTTATCTCCAGAGACCAGAATGTTTGACCAACACTGTATAATATAAGCTGAGTAGCACGCGGACATGTATGCTATTACCTCGATACAAATGTTTTATGCTTCGGGCCTATGGAAGTAAGCTTTAATATCGTAAGCATAAAATGGGGATGGGCTTCGATAACCTAGGGGTTATTACGATAAAAGCTTCCCTTCTCTACTATCCATTCCGCAACCCATTGCCTATCACACTGAATAACGTAACAATCAAAATACGTGTAGACAAAATATGGATCAATTGAATAGCCGAGAGAATCTAATTAGTTGTTTTGAACATCATTTATTCCTCTTATTGTTACCTTACAACACTCATAGAGGGATTCGTTTTTCGTGTGAAGAAATAAGACAACGCTACCAACAAATTTTGGTATTTTTGAAGATTACATTTTCCCACCTATATTTACGCAAGATAATTAATCTTTACTAGAGCATTATGTTTTTTGTTCTGAAATTCGGCATGTTTATTAGTGTCGTAATAATCTAGTAAAGGTTATATCTAAAAAACTTTTTTTTTTAATTATTCATCTTTTAATGCAGAAAGTCCAATTTTATAATTAATTTGAGAAAAAATGCAGTAAAGAGAGAACTAGGCAGAAAATAAACAATTGAGATACGGTTTATTAGATTATGATGTCAATAATAAATATGTCGAATTTCACGAGTGTACCGCAGTTTTCGAGAAAACTAGAATTGAAAAATTTAACTGCCACAAAAAAATAAAGTGCTAGAAATCGTGCAAAACCTTTCAGCTGTAGACTTGCGAAGAACTGAATCACAATTTGTAAAAAATACTTATTCAGGACAAAATACACAATGTTCTATTAAAGAAATATAAAAAATGGGGTTATCCTCTACGCATATGGTATTTCCTTCTTTGTGGATTAGATTAGCGAAGATGAGATAACGAAGGTGTTATTAGGATAGAAACTAGCCATTCCAACTTTTGTTTAAATAAATCTGTCATTCCTAGTTTTGTACTTAACCATTAAGCAAAAACAACGTCATTGTAAATAAATTAGCCGCTGTGTGAATGCATAAGAACGTGTATCATATTAATCGCCCAATTTGAAAAGCTGGAAGAGATGGGGGGCGGAGGGGGGGGTGTTGTTGCATCAAACCCCTCGGCAGGCCTTATCTATAAGATGTTTGCTTTACTATATTACAATGTCATGTTGATAGACTAAAAGTACACACGAACAATCGACACATCCAGAAGAAGCAAATACCACTTCATGAGGACAACTTGTTGGTTTATACAAATAATTTTAATGTGAACAAATGCAAACCTGTATGCATGAAAATATAAAGTAAATATATGGGTGAATCAGCAACAACAGGAGGCACAATCAACCATACTTGAAGGTGTATACGTTTTAATGACTTAAGACTGGAGGAAAATTAACTTTCCAACATTATGGAAACGCTTTACATTTTGTTTGTGCTAGTGTCAATTATTGTTGGAATACACAGCCGTCAAAAAAGCGTCCTACCTACCCTTAAGCATGCCATAAAACACCAATCAATCAATTCATATTTAAAGACGCCAGGTCAAAATTTGGGTTTATGGAAATAAATAGTTAAGACAATTGATTATTTGGCGAATCCAAAATAGCAAACGCCACACCTGCAGTAAAACCTGTTCATAAAGATAAGTCTTATAGTTGCTCTTTTGCAATCTGATCGGAAATCTCTTCTTTCTGTCCGTTGTTGTGGCCATAGAAAATATAAAAGCACAACTACAACTGTTGGTGGTCATGTCTACTAGATTCCACAAAAAGAGGCCGTCCAGTTCCTAAGTTCTCCACCGGAAACAGATTGGAATCATCTAGACGGAGAGACGCTGTTCATTCCATATTGCTAAGAATTGTTATCGGGCGTATACGAATAAGTTGACCCCCGATAAGTCCGATAACAACGGTATGTCACAGGAGAGAAGGTAGTTATGGTTAAATGTCCTTCCAACTTAGAGCTTGGACCCATTTCTGTCACCCAATAAGCTGTGAGATTAGACGGATAGTCATGATTGATCACTCAGGTTACCCGAGATTAATTTCGAAATTGTGTATAATTGATATCAATGTTGTTATATCGTTATTGTTATCTTCAATTTACTTTCCTGACTGCACATTGATGAAAACAGCATAGACCTAGCCAGAAGTAATTCCATTATTCGATATCAGAAATTGTCCGAGGACTCGTTGTTTTTATCATCTAATTGCGAGTTCACCTAGAATAGGCAAAATTAATATCAATCGTGTTTTGTTTATTACAGTAAAGCCCCGACCATTGTAAAAAATACCGAACCCTTGCATCACTTTTGACAGACATGGTCGGCTCACCAAATTATTTTTTTTAGGTTCTATTTGTTTCGCCCTTGGGGCATTATTACTTCTGTCAAATGCACACACACAATTTCATGACTGGAATAACCCACAGATAGGCATGACATGGTTCCGAACCAACAAAGCGCACTTGTGTTGGAGAATACATTACATTGTGTAACGAGGAGTGTGAAGAACAAAGTATTAACAGAGTCAAACATCTAGTTTATCAGAAACCACAAACTGTTACGATATATAAGATAATTTTGATTAAAGTGTATAAGTATCATTAATTGGTTAAAACAGGTTTTAACAATCTGTATTGTTAAGCATGGCCATATGTATTCCGTGATTTCGGATTTAGGGTTCGTTCTATAAGGAATGGACATTGTTGTATTTGCGGATGAATATAGTACTGATTAAGAAAATAGCCCCCTTTGATTCCTTCTCCGCTTCAGGATTTCCAAAACACTATGTAATGGTTTGATGGAATTTCCTTCTTTGTCACAGATTCACTCAACACACAATTCTGTTTACCTGCCTATTATTAAGATGCTATACTGTGAAATTAATCAGTACATCGGTGTCTTCGAAGCAGACGTTTCAATCACCGAATATAAATAACGACATCTGAACCAGAGCTGGAGGCCACCCACATCTAAATGCAATGACACACGGAATTGAACATTGATTTAATTCCCCAAGAAAATTGTATATTGTTCAGATTAGCAATCAGTTCACCCGTATTCTCACCCGGACTGTTCTACGTGGTAATAATGAGAGTTTTGTGAAGGGTTATTGGGCCATAATCTTGTGCGAATGATCTCGCCAAAATAACTACTTTCCCTGAGTGCCAACGTTCAATAAAAATTTGCATACAACAATATAATCTAATTGGGTAGGAGAAAACCGTTTCTTGGCATTATCAGCCTTAAATGTAGGAGTGCATACTCATATTTACGGATATATAACAACATATTCCAACAAAAGCTGTGTTATTAAATCTTTCAGCACTCACGAATTAAATTGCGTTGGTGCGAAACTTAACGGATCTACTATATATACTACTGGAATAAAGTAACTGTGCATCATCTGCATTGATGCCATGTTCTAATGAATGAGGATAAGAACATGATATTTGGTATTCTGTTTAATCACTGTTTAACTGTTGACAGGATAATCTCGAAATCTTGATGATT
>JAVFBX010232317.1:0-10775 GCA_034783855.1 Mopalia kennerleyi | reverse complement strand
TCTCTGATTTCTATCATCTATTGAGCAGACACGCCCTCATATGAGTGAAATCAACTGAAGTACACAGCAAAAACCCTAACAAATAATATCAATATAGTTTTCAGCATTCTGCTGTGTTGAATTATGTACATGTATACCAAGAAAACATTACATGCTTACACCCACGCTCTTTTATTTCGAGTTATGGGTCCAACTGTCCGATAAGCTTTTTATATATCTGCCATAAACGTATACCAATATGCAAATAAAACGTGCCAAATTTCTTTACAAGTATGTCTCCGTGTTGATTATATGTATGTACATGTACGTCATTTCTGTATTATTATTATAACCCGGTGTGTTGTGCCACGGGTAGATCCGGGTACCGTCATTATATAGCACATAATATACTGACGATACAACCAGAAGCCCTTCGCCTTTCAGATTCTCGTTTTTCGGCGAATCATTATCCGCGAAATGCTTCTTTATTGACGAAAACAGCATTAGAAACATAAATCGGACTAGCCCTAATAGCTAATGTACAGTTTCTCACCTTTATCCATCATTTTTAGCGTGTGTTATCCGCAAATTACTGAAATCTTCGCCTATAAAGCTCGACGATGGTCCGCCATGTATTCAAATATTATTTTGTCAAGGGGTTTCCCCCGTCCCGTGATGCATTTCAGTTTGCCGTTTAACTGTACGAGGCGAGCATGTATAAGTATCAAAAACCAATAGTTTCAACAAGTCGTGTTATTCCGAAAAACGATAAATTCATTTTGACTTAATATTTCAGCATTTATTAGGCCGTCATTATGGTGTTTTGGGTTGCCTCCGCTCGAGCGTCAAACTGCTTACGGTCACTTTTTAAAAGAAGATTTTGTCAATATCATCGCTTGTGAATCTTATTAAGTGGATTATACCGTCGATAAACAACGGAAGAAGGTAAGATTTGCCCAACAGACTCTATTCATAACAGCCAATTGATAACAGCTTTTCCCCTGCTTTATCATGTTTTTTCGATGAAAACAGACCCATGCTGGAGTCATTAAAGGCGATAATGGCTGGCATCGCCACGGGATAACTTGCACGATAACTATACAAACTGTTACATAGTTACACAATTGTGAACAGTTTTGAATCCGAGCCACATCTGGTGTTTGTCGTTTTATTGTCAGTAACGATAGAGAGTGTGTGGCATGGGAAGACTTCGGGCTGGCTCAACCTCATAATTATTACTTAGAACGATAAACAGCATTCAACAAACAACAGTAGCAGGATATTATACAATGCCCCTTTATCCAAGAAAAATATTTTTTCCGCACAGGCTTTTTACTAAGCAGTACTTTATTTAAAAGGTACCGGTTCGGCCTTACAATTGGTAGCGCGTGTTTGATTTATGGATTATTTATGTTCCCTGGTGCTCTCTGGGCCGGAGTTGTCACATGCTTTACTTCATACATATATTTTTGTTGTGTCCGTTTTAAACTTGTCGGTGTGTGATTGGCTGTATCTCCATGCGGCCTGCTGCTGTCGTGAGCTGGTTAAGGGTTCACATTAATAAGCAAGGTTTTACGCTGTTAATTCGCATCGCATTTTAATTTCATCAGGTTTTACTTTCTTTGACTGACACAATATGCAAATATCATCAGGTTATCGTTACTGTTTTGTACAATCACTCTGCTGTGTCGAGACAGGTGGGCGGCTATGCACCAGCATTTTGTTCGACGGCAGCCGACTTACCGCCGCTTGGAATCTATCTAAGCATTACATAAACCTATTAGCTATAGCGAATGCATGCATATAGCTTGATACTACGGAAATCTAAATTTAGGATTACATTATGTACTGCACCCAAACAAAGATGGAAACTGAACTCTCTCTACACAAGGCGGATTAAGCAAATCAGTTGATCTGAAAAAGTATATATATGTAAGAAATAATGCAGGGGACTGCGGGCCAAATCTGTTTCTTTCATTGGTAAAGAATTTTGGAAATTCGGTATAATAAAAAAAATATTGTCTGGGACTTTGGGCCAAATGGCAGTTTATGGTCTGCCGTTTGGCACAAAGTCCCCGACAATATTTTTTGTCGTCTCATATTAAAGTGAAATAACCTTGAGTATGACGTTGAAGCAAAATCATACAAAGATAATATAGTGTCTTGCCATTTTTATTGTCGGTTTAGTCACAGAGGTTTCAGATAACCACAAGGCTGACAAGCCGCGATCTGAGTGAAGCAATTTCATATTGTCGCCGGATAAATAATTAGACTAGTAAAAAAGTGACCACAAGATTTTCTGTTTTTTGGAGTTTAAAAACAAATGAATGGAACTGAATCAAGGGGGACTACTCTACATTTAATAACTCGCCGAGACAGTATAGTCTCCCTTGAGCATGTTCAGTTCTATATTTATAGTTCTAAGAAATTTATAATTATGAAACTAAAACAAAGACGTAATAACAGAGGCTTGCAATTTACAGAGTTACCAACTTGCACATTTTCGATAGCAAACAGTGTAACGTTTTGCGATCAATTGAAGGATAATTTAACCCCCCCTACAGAGTGTTTTTACGTTTCGCCGTGTTGCTTCTAAACTACTGCGAAGTCTGCAACACATGTATATATATTCTGAATCGTCTTTCTCTTAAGAACAATAATAAGCAATTTTTTTTCTTCTAAAACTTACCGAAAAAATATTTTTCATAACAAGTAAATTTTTGTTACCTCTTTTTCAAATTGCTACCTCTTAGACAGCATTAACGCCAACTGTTAAATTTTACATCAACGTATAATACAATATATGAACGATAAAAACGGTCATTCAGTTCTTTCCCCTTTCTTGCAATATTGTGTTTACGGTAAATAAAATTAAAAAAATAGTCAAATTAGTGAAATTTCAACCTCTTATAACTATATCCAAAGTACGAAAAAAGATATTAAAAGTCTGAATGACAGTTTTTTAGTTTTATATGCTGCGAAGAAATGTGCAAAAAATCAGTTCTGTAAATAAAATAACAGTCATCCAATCAACTGCGTTTGCTAACGGATTTTGTCAGACCTGATTTATCTCTAAAAAAATCTTTCTTTATACTTTTTGTATCATCTATTAAAATTTAGCCCAATGTCTTCTTATCCAATTTTTAACGAGTACTGTGTATCAGGATTTAACATTACAAATGAAAAAATGGGAGTGTTAACCATCTTACTCGTTCTTGTTACAACTGTTTATGTTTACTTCCAAATCCCAAATGACGAGTACGTCCGAATCAAGCCACACTTAGAAATAATGGTATTATGAGGGTTCTATAGACAAGAGGATTTTTCTACATGAAACCATTACGACAAACACGATTCATGGATATAAGAAGAAAGCGAGGATTACTAGGAACAGTTGCGGTAAATGTTGCATACAGAACAATAAAGGGTTCCACCAGAGCCATGGCCGAAGAAGTTTAAAGGGTTTCATTAGAGCCATATTTGTTCTAAGAGTGGAAGCAGAATATTGTTTTTGTGGGGGAAAAGTGCATTCTTATGATTCCTTCGTGCAAAAACATTAGTTGACAACAATAAAATCAATTAAAAGACAGATTCAGTGTTAAAGTTCAACAAAATGTGGGCTTTATTCAATGGCTTTTCACCAGTGCATAGATGGGTGAGGAATGTTAATAATGCTTATTAACAAATATGCAGGAATAGTTATTATGACAAGTTGGCTTCATAGGACATGAATTTAAATGACACGTAGAAACACCAGCTTAGATTAAAATTTAAGAACAAAATAATGTTTTTACAATGTCCTGTGCAATGAAATAGCTCTAGATTCCTGTAGAAAAGTTTCCATTCACATGATAAAATTAGTAAATTTCATTCTGAAATGAATTTGTCACAACCTCGTGGACATTTGACCCAGCTGCGTGTGCACGTACAAGAGAAAATGGAGACATTTATGAACAATTGTGTCGTAAAAATATGTTTAAACGGTTATATGGCATTGGCTATACATTACCGATGATAGTTTTGCTAAAACCTACATTTTAAAGAAAATGTATCGATCAAGGTGTACGTCAATGCACTCTATACTGCTTTGACGCTACAGCTGAGACAATTTGTCGTCGGAGGCTGACTCCTTATAAACTAGTTTAGCCGTACTCCTTTTCGAACAGGAATAATACTAAATGTTTGATTTTGGAGATCTTTGTCGCCGTCCAAACGTTATTTTTGTTTTGTTTTTTATGGAACCGTTTTTTAGAAATGCAAGAGTCATCCTTTAAAAGCAATGTTTAGTCAGGCAGACCTAACTGAAGTTTGCTACAGTTTTTCTCAGAAACGGAATAGATAAAAGTTAAGTAGCAAAAATATTAAAGGAAGCAGAGATTCGTTGAAGTGATACAGGACAGTAAGGCTTTCAACGTCATGGATAATTCCAATTACAAGGGAGATAACTATTTCTGCACGGATTTCACAGATAACACAGGATCGACTTGTAGCTGCGTGAACCAATCGTCAAGAGGTATAGTTCCTTTGCGCGAGAGAAAAAAATGATTTGTTTGTTAGTACTAGGCACTCCTTTTTGAACAAATGTAAAGAAACAGAGAATGTGGTACAACCGGTACACTACATACATAGTATGTTTTTGTATTGCCGTTTAGAATGTGGATATCGACAGCATTTTCATAACTTTGAGATAACATTTTTTATTATAGATTTTAGTTCTGAAAATATTGAAGACTAAGGCCCTGGCAGGAATCGAAAAAATAACTACGGAATCACTCACTAACAGACACGCAATGCCGACATCTATTTAACCAATCGGGCTTGTTTGCAGAGTTCATTTGGGTTGCCGGTTTCACCGCATTCTGGTCTCAGCCTGTAACATTTGCCGAACTAGCATCTATACCAACTAAGGATTTGTTTGTTTGATGGGGATATAACGCCGTACTTAAGGCTGTTTCACTCAAATAACGGGGTGCCAGCCTAACGGCTGAAGGAAATCCCCCAAGACACTAGTGGCAACAATAGAAGATAGGTCAGGGCAAATGCTAGACAGTCACAGGACATAATACAAATACATAACACACGGAACGGATTCATGTTGCCACTTAGCTCTGAGAGAACCAGGGCAACAATAAAACAAACTAAGGAAGTGTTGTTACAAAATGTTGAGCAACTTTGCTAATAGCCAGTTTCTGAACGGTCGAAAAATTATTTCATTGCCGTCAGCTATAGGAACCGTGCCTTTCTCATCTCAGCGGCGCAGTGATTAAGCGCTACCTCGACCAGGAACCCTGTCATTCTGATCTCAAATGGGCGGTAAATGTTTGCTCTCTCGACCAGGAGCCACGTCACACTAATCTCAGAGGTGTGGTGAATGTACGCTACCTCGACATCAACTAGCTTCCCTCCGTTGAAGGTCAGTTTAGTAGCTAATTGGCCTTTAAAATGTTTCGATCTAGAATTTGATCCATCTAAGAAAGTGTTATTCCAACATATAAAATACTGTATATTTAATATCAGCAGTATATCAATAGCGCTAAAATACTTTATATTTAAAGGTCAAAGGGATATTTGGCACAAACAAAAACATAGGAGTATGGATACGTGACATTAGTCCATTAACTATATGTATGGAACACTCTATGCATATGGCAGTGTTCAGGGGTTGCATCGATCGACCGCCCATGTTATGGGTGATATGATGGCGTCGAGTGTAATATTTGCGAAAAGTTGTCATTAATGCAGTCGTTAGATTTTAGTCAGGAAAACCGTAAAGTGTCGGTTTTACCAATTCGTCCAGTTTCAAGTTTTGGATAAATCGTCGGCTGCTTGTCCCACCTGTTAGGACAGACTCGTGCGTAGTCTTTCTTCTCTGTTAGTTATCGTCGTTTTGAATAAATTCGATTCTTATCTTCTATTTTGATCTGTTTCATTCGTAGTATTCACTGCTGTTATTTTTATGCGATAGACTCCAAAGGCATTTCTATGAAGACAAGGTAAAGCCTGATCACCTGAGCTAACCGAGAAAAGTTTCGCTTCGATTCGGAAATTATCGCCCTTTATGAATCCCCTGTCCGCTACCGAATGCGCGGCATGTTGCTGAATGTACTCGGAGGTCCTTGAATGTACTACTAGCTGAAGGTATGACGAGAATGTCCGTGTTAAGCAGACTGCATCGAGATGTGCAGATTTAAGACAAATGCAGTGTAATGTATTACATAAAGCGTATTACAATTCGTGTAAATAAGACTTCTGATTGTGCACATATATCTTTATCGATATTTTGTTAATTTCGCAATTTTTTTCACCTTTTGGGAGGTAAAATTACTCCATTTAAAAACCGGTATAAGTCGATATGGGATGCTAGCGAAGGCGCTTCCTACGCTTAGTGAAATGATACTAGGAAGTACAAGAGGAAGAGGGAGTGGGAACATGGTATGGATATATGAAATGACTACACAATATTAAATATTTATAACTATGCTACACATCGTTGCTCGTTGGCAAAAATATTGTGATCACTCTTTGGAAGAATCGTTAATGAAATGTCATGCATGTGGTTGATTAAAAAGTGAAGTAGTTATATACAAAATAGTAATCTTCACCGTAAAGAAAAATATTCGTTGCTTTATATAGAAATGTACAAATACAAAATTATATAACGATAAAGAATTAACAGTTTATAAACATTAGTGATTTGTGACATAGAAATCCAGAAGAATAAAAAGTGAGGCTTTTTAAAGGCACAGTGAATATAAAATGATAAGGAGCTCCATGCAGTCTTTTTCCAGTGCTGCTGAATGACATAAGTGGTGGTGTTTTTATTTATTTATTGTGCAATAACGGTGTTACAGTCCTCTCTCCAACTGCAATGTCGTCGTCAGTAGAAACATCGATATAAGGAACAGGGCTTCTAGCTCGGTGGGAAGTCGGCGGAGAATCGGAGAGAGTTGAACGTGACGTCATATCCTCAGGGGGAAGACAAATGGTGGGTGTGAGAAAGGATGGTGATCTTTGTCGTGGGGTTTCGCTGGATGCAAACGAAAGTCGATCATCATCGTATTGAATTGGGGAAGTCAACGTAGTTTCGCGCTTCTCGGATGATTTGTACCTGACTTTTTTCTTGCTTGCCCGAGGTAGGTGAATCATAGATGACCTCCTGGAAGGAGTTGGGGTTAGTATTTTCACAATTTTACGAGCCCTGCTACTGAGTGAATGTGATTCCTTCTCTACATCGTCTGTTTGACAACCTTTGTGAAGAAATTGCATAGAAAATGTGTCGGGAGGAAGAAGCGATATCCTACTGAGGCGTCTGAGATGACGTTCGTCAGATGTACTTGATGGATCGTTGAGTGCCAAAGCTTTCAAACGTTCTTCCTCCTCTTCTCGAAGTCTTTTTTGCTCCTCCAAAAATTTAATCCTCTCAGCGTATTGTTGAACACGCTGGCTTTTAACGGCAACAAATGGATCCAACTTCATTCTCAAATATTCATCGTAAGTTTTATCTTCCTGCATTTCACGTTTTTCACGCTTGAGATAAGAAATAATCCCAATAATAATGCCAAGGGAATAGAACAACAGTGTGATGACAATGTACAACAGTGCCTGGACATCCGATTGCTCTGTCCCTTTATGACCCACAGTTGTGCTGTTTGGTGGGACACACGATACATATTCCACAGGAGGCATTCCTTGGATTCAACAATTCATACAACAGAGTAAGCACTTATCACGTTTTATCACTGTTTTCATGCCAAAGAACTGGATACGTTGACGAAATGTTTCGCTGCTTTTTCAACATTATCTTCCAAAGCACAAACTATGTTCGTGATGTTTTCGCCTGTTTCTCTATTGCAGGAATTTTGGCACTGGAACTAGACATGAATACGTAGATATTGCAGCCGTTATTCATCAAGACGTCCTGCCTTATTGTTATGTGCCACAATCTGTAACGACATAAAGCTCAGTTTAAACACAGAAAAGTACAGCTCAAGCACAGCTCAAGCACAGAATAAAAAGGATCTATACAAATTTCAAATAGCAGATTCCATCAAATAATAAAGACGCAGGACCAAAGATGTGCCGAAGCAGTAGGCTGACGGACCTGTCATTGGTCCGAGCATGTCACCCGGACGAAACCAAATACAGTGTCTCCTGAAAGCCTTTTGTATTAATAATAAATCAAGTAACACAATAGCACATGTATGACCTGGTTGTGTGGAAATAGAAGTTCACAAAATAGCCACAATATGGATTAATGCCGGCTGATAAGTTTTCATTTTCATCATTTATTAATGAGCCCTTCAAGATGTTCAAGATGCATAGAACACAAGCGCACAGCATGCTGTCTGGCTTTTAAGGCTACCTAGTCCAACCGGAGTATCGGCTCAAGGCATTAGAACAAGTGTTATGGCTGTTTATACTACTTTTTCACCCGACACACACATATACACATATTTATGAGGAATAACATGGAGTTTGTTGAATAAACAAGTGCTATATGTACATAACGAACAGCCGTTTAAATTATAAACCGACGATATTGATTTGTTGGTAAATGGATCTAGCCTCTTTTAGTTGGGAATTAAATAGATATTTTAATAACATAAGCTCTGCAAGATAAAGCAGGTACAATTAAGATTTGGGGTGGATATCGGTAGGCACACAAGTCGTTGTGAAGGCTGGTATTATCCTATTTCACATAGCAAATGGCTTCTATATTAAGCATATGTATTGCAAATGACGGTGGTTTCTCTTTGAAACAAAAACTGACTCAAACTGCATGTAGACATATAAGCTGCTTCATTTAAGAACTCCATTTAAAAATTAATATCTTACCAGTGCCGGAATATGAACAATCGGTGTGGTATCCCTTAAACCTGGATGCCAGGCATCCAATTCCATCTTGTTGCACATATGCTGTTCGTTTTAATATTGTTTTGCTTCATGACAATCAGCTAATGGAGTTAAAGGTCAAAGCATTAGGTATTGATAAAATTTGTTTAATTTGGTAAAATGCCCATATTTGTACAAAGGACAAGGTCGATAGATCCGCCGGACATGAACTAGCGCACCCTGTATTTCTATTATAAAACACACTTCTTGCGCAACCAGAAGCTGTAAAAAATCGATGAATTCTTATAAATAATCCACTTCATAATCCTTCTGCAGTAATATGTGTCATGTTTATATGTGCATGTCACGAAGATACTGTTCACTCTTATAAAACATTAACAAAAAACTATTTCCACGTAGTCCTGTTCTGGTAGATATTAATGACAAGGGCGACCATCGATTGAGAATTACCTTGCGTTGCAGCGAGATTCGATCTGGACGCTATTTATTATGTAAGGTATAACACATGTAAGAAACGTGGCATTGCAATATAAATGCTAAACCAGGGGCAGAACAGAGTACGCAAATTGATTTGAGTTTTGTCTGATTGGGTTTAGCGTCCTACTCACTTATATGACGACAGATTGTCCATGTCACTGTTCCTGGCTTATACGACAGAAACCGAGAAGAAACCTAGTAAAAACGCGATACCCAGAGCAATACGCAAATTGACTAATGGTTTCATATAGAGCCATCCTCTCTTCTTAAGAACCATAAAAGAACTATATATTATTTCTATGAGTGCATTTTCGCATATTAATCTCATCCTTGGCTTAAACATTGTCCTCTGGGAGCAAACTCGCTTTCTTTATTAAAAATAATCCCAATATTTATTTCCACTTTTTATATTCGATTAGAACAGACTGCACTCAATGCTGTTAAAACCAAGTCATTACACATTTGATTCAAACTCTTTAAATGAATTTGTTTGAAATTAACCTAATACTGTTATTTTTACAGCGTTAAAGCAAGACTTATATATTTTATTCCCGTCAATTATTGAATGCACTTCAATTCATTATAAGTACAATCGGTCGCGGCGATTTAGGTTTATAACATAATCTGGAAGTATCTAGGATGAATGCATAGCCCTCATAGCTTACAGCAACCTGTATAAATGTACACGGGGTTTATTTAAGCGCTTATATAAGCGCAGCCAGCTTAACGTTTACTGTGTTAATCGTCCAAATATAAGGTGACCGCATTTACCATTCCACAGATGGCAGATACACTTTGGAATAAGTGGCAGCGTTGGATTAAGCTAATGACAATTTGTTTTGCAATCCGCCAATTGTCTCTCCTAGGACAGACATCCAAATGGAGAAAAAAGTGCTGTTCGAGTCCATCGACATCAATTGAATCAAACCCCTAAATAATTCAGCGTTAACCGGAAAGCCTGTTGGAAAGGGACGTGGAATCTGACTTGGGACCGTCAATAATTTAGCAAATCTTCAGAGGAATTTGTGCTAAATTTCAAATCATCTGAAGTTCAGATAAATTCGAATTAGAAACCGTGTCAGAGTATTGATCTAACAAATGTGATAGATAGTTCCCAATGGTATTCTTTGTTAATATTTAATGAGTATTGTCTTGTTGTTTACGGCTGTTGTGATAGTATGACATGTTTATTGAGCCTTGAAAGTCTTTCTTTGTTAATCGTGTCGGGTTATTCTACTTTAGCTTAATAAACATTATATTTGTGCTGGCACTGATATCGTTACATTGTACCCGTTTAGCTAACAATGTCACTGCACCATTATACTTGTTTAGCTGACACTGATATGGTAACTTTATACTTGTTTAGCTGACATTGAAACAGTAACATTATACTTGTTTAGCTGACAATGATACAGTAGCATTATACTTGTTAAGCTGAATTTGACATGGTAATAATATACTTGTTT
>JAVFBX010232306.1:0-10775 GCA_034783855.1 Mopalia kennerleyi | reverse complement strand
TGCAGAAGAATCAGCATTTATTTTTTTTCCACTATTCATGTATTACATTTATTTATTTATTCTCTTTTTCTATGGCGTGGGATATCGAAGACTTCGTCTTTAACGGATGCTTGTTTATTCGCTGGCTACTATTGATGGCTCAAGACCACTATGATAGACATGGATAAGATGGTGGCTGTGTAGAACAGTGTATTACAAGAACATTCAGAGAATAGTGACACACTTTGAGAGTCCTCATTTTGACATAAACTGAAGGGACAAGGGTTTGGGTTAGGTTAGGTTAACTCTAACCCTAATCGGCTAACCCTAACCCTAACTTTACAGAGGACACTTTGCAAAAATAAGAGCTGCACTACCTAAGCTACCTAAGCTGCTAGGCAACAATCCGTTGTTTTTAGGTGAGATGAAGGGTAGATGAACAGGCCTTGGACAGCGTAAAGTTGAACACAGACACACAAAAGTGTGTCACTTCCGGTCCTCGGGAAATGTGCGTTTAAAAGTAACTAAGATGTGTGCTGTGAACGGACCATGCGCATGCACGAGCTGCACAGGTGCTACTATTGGTTTTCGTGCGCTGCTCCGAGGTGTTACCGACACTTCCCTTACATAAGGAAGGCACACCATACTACACCATAATACACGAAGAGAAAGGGATGAGGAAAGGCTGTGGGGCGAGGTGGTTTCCGCATGGGGATCTCGCGAGAAGTCACAAGATGTGACGATATGTGGTGGGGAGGCGGTTTGCTATGGGGGATATAGAGGCCAAAGAGTGCAATTCCAATCGAAGTGCTTTTAAACTGGTTTGAACTAGGTCGTTTGCATTCTTCTGAGTAGCGGGGTGTCGTTCTGAGATCAATGGTGCGACACTACCAAGGATTGACGACTTGTCACGAACAACGATAACGCCACTAGCGGTGTTCAATGTGTTGGGGTGTCTCAACTGTTTCGTTTCTGGTTACCTTGCTCGTTAACCAAACCCTTACCATCCACCGACCCGTCAACCTTCCACTAGCACCGCACCACTTCTTCCACCGCACCACCGCTAGCCCCGGTCTTCATCCACATTGTCATCGACCAGACCAGCACTCCTCAGCTATTCAGCATCCTTATCAATGGTCGTTCCAACGTTCGATCGATCCATACCAGGACCATTCTTCCGAAATAGGATTTCGAAATTTACAACAATCTCACACTAAACCATACACCTGTCCATTCACATTTATACCCACTTGACCAATACCACAACATACCCCATGTACGCATGTGTTTCATCGACAACAACAACAACAACAACAGCACGAATGATGACTCATGATAACAGCAACAACACAATCACAACATTTTTTTTACTTCACAATGTTCAGTTCAGTTCCGAAGCGGGGTATCTACGAGGAAAACACCTCGATAAAAGCGAACACAATCACGTCGTTGTCCAGGGTGACTGTATTCGCCTATCGAACTATTGCTCGACGGGGTGACGCTTTTTACATCTTGTCATACACCACACACGCAGTCACAAGCGACTGTAGCGGATGTCCGGAAGTCACAGTGTGGTGATATCGCGAGTAAAAACGAGTTCCGTTTGTGACACAATGAAGTCACAGGCGGACGTTAAGACAGATATTTTTTTTAGGAGTTTACACACTTGGAAAGAAAATGGGATGCAAGTCTTATAGACTACCACTGACAATGAGTGTCTTGAGTCTGAGTCAGTGGTTTTGGTTAAATTAATTCCATGCGTGACGGCTACGCGTTATGGACAGTGTAAATAACCGAGACTGATGTAAATTCATGTTATGCATGCATGACTTCGACGTTGAAAAAATGAACAATATTTCAAGCAACAGCGACTCCCAATCTAATTAAAATCAGATCTCAAAAATGCTCCCCGGGTTTTGTTTGTCGCTACATTGAGATTTAAGGCAAACACCCTACTGCGGCTGTTCGAGCTAACTGGGGTTCACGAAAGGTCACAGTTCCAGTTGTCCAATAAAAACACAGATAACACGGGGCTGTGGTAAACAACGAATTCAGCCAAAACAAGCAGAAGTTGTCCGATTTTCATCTGCGTTAATGTTGTAAGCCGCATATAAACAGGGAAAAATCACATTCCACTCAAAATTTATTTTTTTAATGGTATTTGTTGATTGTGCGTGCATGTATCCGTTGGTCATGTAAAAATACGCAGTCGGGAAACTTGGGTTCGTCAGCGGAAATCTTCGGCTTTTAAAAACCTTAATTGAGAAGCAGCTCTGTGATTGATCCATTTAAGAAACCAATCGACGTTGTAGGCGGGGTGATTGCGTTAGACCTCAATGTAGCGACAAACAAAACCCGGGGAGCATTTTTGAGATCTGATTTTAATTAGATTGCATGTAGCTGTAAATAACTAGGGACTTCTTGTCAGCATTGTAAGCTATTAAAAAACAAAATTTGAGCGCAGCATTTCCACTATTAAATGATTTACACTGTTTTTTGTTTGCATTGGAAAAGCTAGTCAGTGTTTTTGTTGAAACCTACAGACAAAGACACCAGTGGCATAACCAGAAATAGAAAGTATGTTGTCCAAAATGGTCATTTTACTTTATTTTGTAAGTGACTGGGTGCTTTATCTCCTGCATGTTAAAGTTTCTTAACACAGGGTGTCCAAATGAGGCAATTGTTCGATTCAGGGTGTCAATTTGAATGGTACAGTGCACACAGCACACCCCTGCAAAGGACATCATATTTCAAGTGATTAAAAACGGTGTTGGATTTTCTTCTTTCAGTGAATGGAAAAAAGAAATTTTGAAATTAAAGTCTGGAAATGAGCCTAGCCTTGTTAAAGCTCTAATTCGAACGTTTGGGAGGAAATATTTTCTTTTTGGTCTCGTCACATTATTTGAGGTAAGTTAAACTACTTTCTATAAAAGAAGACCAAATTATACAATGAATGATTGAACAGCTGGAAGGAGATAATAGCATGTTTATAAAAATATGAAAAGAAAAATTTTCTTGTAGATGAATGACAGTCAAGATGTCATACATGTGTACATGTACATGTAATACACAGATTGTTTGACACACTTTCCAACGGCTTAATGTTCCCACTGTCCTAACAATGGAAGCAAGGTTTGGATTTACACTGTACCCATTTACCCATAGCCATCAACAATGCTGCCAGAAAATAAATATTGTTAGCCCTGTGATTGTCATTTTGTTGTCCTGTGGTTTCTTTGTTGCCACATGTACATGTATATGAGCAAAATACATGTTACCTTTAATGACATGATTAAACGTCAATCAAACAAACTTTAAAATTGTCTCAATTGTCCTTAGTTTTTATATGCCCGTCATTTGACGGGACGTATTATGTGGCTCACCTGGTGGCAAACTCTAACTTTTGTTTCTGTATGTTAATTTGAAAACTTCTTGTAGAATTCAAGTCAAAGTCAGTATGTGTGTTCCATGTGACAAGATATCGCTTGGAATTGATTTTGGCGTATTTCGGACAACAGGTGGCGCCCCCTGGTGGCAAACCCTAACTTTTGTTTCTGTATGTTAATTTGAAATTTGTAGAATTCAAGTCAAACTTAGTATGATTGTTTCATGTGACAACTGACAAGACATTACTTGGGATTGATTTTGGTGTGTTTCGAACTACAAGGGGCGCTACCTGGTGGCAAAGTCCAAATTTAGTTTCTCCTCTGTTACTTTCAACACTTTCTCTTGAATTCAAATTAAATTTTATCTGATTTTTCCATGTGACAACATGTCGCTTGGGATAAGTTTTGGTGTATATCGGACATAAGGTGGTACTACCTGGTGGCAAACTCTAAATTTCGTGTCTGTTAATTTGAAAACTTCTTGTGGAATTTGAATCAAACTTAGTTAGTATGAGTGTTTCTTTTGACAAGACAGAGTTAGGTTATTCCATGTGTCAAGATGTCATGTAGGGTTTTGTTTGGTGTATTTGTGTCTAGATATGCTGTCACCTGGTGAATTCTTTTCAAACTTGTTTCAAATATTCCATGTGGCAAGATTTCTTCGGGCGTATATTGCAACTCACTCGAGCTCTTGTTGTGAATGTCTGCCATTGGTTGATGTCCAAATTTTAGAAACAAAATGCAGATGATTTTTTTCCATTGTAGACACATTTATCATTATTTCTAGTAGCGCCAATTATTTGCCCAAATACTCCTAAATGAGTGTGCATTTATAATTTTAAAAGCTGCGGCTGGGATTTGAATTCGTGTCTCGGATTAGCTGGGTGAGTGCACTAAACCAGCTGAGCTACAGAGGCTTATGACTACAAATTTTCATTCGGGTAAAGGCTGCAAGTCTTACTCGACGAGAGGCACTCATACACAATCGTATTCTTGCGAGCGTTTCTATAGTGGACGAGACTAAAACAACTCTCGTACGCCATTCCAGGCCATGGCGCATTGATTGCCGCCAATTTTTGGGGCGACCTATCAGCCACAGATCAGCAAATTGAAGAAGTGCCAAACAAGATGGCCCGGGAGTCAATGTCTCGCCGTAGGAAGTAGAATTGACTATATTTTAGAATGACTGATACATTGACACTATATAAGCATCTCTTACTTTAGAAATAGCAATACTGTATTTACTTAGCACTAGAGGAAAATTAACTTTCAAACATTATGGAAAGGCTTAAGTTCACATCTTGGTTGTGCTAGTGTTAGTTATTATTGGAATACATTGCCATCCTATAAGTGATAAACCCTAAGCTTGGCGGAAAACACCAATCAACCAATCACCGTTATCCGCGTCAGACAATTTTGACAAATATACATCATTAGGAAATACATCTATTCACAGATCAGTCTCTGTCTAAAACATTACATTAATAACCGATCTTTAGTTAACCCCTTGTCTGTTTGAATTATTAAAGACAGTTTATGACGGGAAAAACAAAAAATAAAATGATCAATCAATCTTAAACTTTATTTTATTTTCAGGAATCCATCAATGTGTGTCAGCCATTATTACTGGGTGGATTAATCCGATATTTTACTCCATCATCGACAGTCACAAAGACAGAAGCGTACCTGTTTGCTATGGGACTCAGTTTTTGCTCTATATTATTAGCAGTTTGTCATCACCGATACTTCTTTGGTGTACAAAGGATTGGTATGCAGATACGTGTAGCTTGCTGTTCACTACTTTATAAAAAGGTAAGATGTTTGTGGGGACTGGTGAGCTGGTGGCCGTGGCTAACTGGTTAGCGAGTGCTCTTCCTAATCCTAAGTCGATGTACCGTTCACGGGATCAAGTCCGTCTGTAGACCATCAGGTATATGATTGAGTCACAAAATGTGGCTTCCACAATCACTGGGGTGGTTTTTACGAGGTTTCCTCTCAGTTTTCCACCGTAATTTGGTAAGGAGACGTGTGAAGTGGATAATCCATTGTCATATAAGTGAAATACCCTTGAATACGACTTTAAACCCCAATCAAACAAACAAACATTGTGGGGACCGATAGAGAATGTATATTATATTATGTGTTTTTTACGTCTGTGGTTTTAGGTTCTGATTTTTAAATTATGTTGTGTTTTTGTCTCTGTGACAAAACACTAAGAGCAACAACTACTAATTTATAAATAATGTTTGTGTTTTATGCGTTGTGTCTTAGTAATAAAACAGGAACATTGTGAAGTGGACTATCTGGCATCATATAAGCGAAATGCCTTCAGTACGACGTTAGCGCCAATCAATCAAACAGTTACAAAGCACTGGGGGCGACAACAACTGTTTGTGTTTTACATCTTAGTAACAAACAATAGAAAGTTTTATTCTGATTAATGAATAATCTTTCTCAGTTATAAAGCACTAGGGCCAGCCACTACTAATTTATAAATAACGTTTGTGTTTTATGTGAAACCTCTCAATTACAAACAATAGGAAAGCCTAACTGTGATTGATGTATTCTTGTCATTTCAGTCGTTGCGTCTCAGTAACAAAGCACTCGGGGAGACGACGACTGGTCAGATAGTCAATCTCATGTCCAACGACGTCAACAGGTTTGATCAGGTAGGTATCTCTAATATCTAGATTCTATAGCGACCCATTTAATAATGTTTTAAAGGATTTAACGGCCTGATGCTCTCAGAGCCAAGGGGCAACATGAAGCTTTACATCCTTTGATTGTCCTGTATTTTTTTCTATATTGTCTTTGTTTGTTGCCAGTGGCATCAAGGGTGGTTTCTTTCACCTGGCACACCCTCATGTGAGTGAAATAACCTTAAGTACTGTGTTAAACCCTAATAAAACAAACAACCGAATCAGTCAACTTTACAATATTATGACATAGGATTTGGCAGGGTGCCAACTCTACTAAAATTCTGGACAATAGTAGACTCCTGTGTTTATCCAAATGAAGAGTTCAGACGCAAAAGCCGATAAACGTCATCTTGGTCAAATTTAAAGTACGACACTCAGTGGCTGAAGGGATACGTCGGGTTTTGCTGAAAAAAGCAAGTGTCGCTTGTCGCCAGTATATCGATTTTTAACTGAATTTAAAGGAAATCCGCATAGGTAAAAAATTTCAACATGTTTTGCCATAAATATAATCTTTATACCTTGCTCTAAAGTAATATATATTTGGTTCAACGAAATCTGGTGAAGTTTGCCCCCCAGAGGGCAATAAAGTTGCCAGATATGCCTGCCCACGGAGCCAGCGATCACTGAGTGAGTGACGTCACATCGGTAAGTCCTGTCAGCCTTGCCTAGCAGTTGGCCATGCTTTAACCCAGTAGTGCATAGAGTTTTCCTCAGCAAGACATGGCAGCGTTTTCTTTCCAACACGGCGAAGAGTTATCAGATTCATTATCAGATACTTACACATCAGAAGATGAAACTAATCTTGATATTGGGGAACTTTGTATGCGTTCAGAAGCTGTACAACCGTATCAGTTTGAGCCATTTGCAAGCGATAGCGATACAGGCGTGCAGGGTGATAGCGACTCTGACAGTACCGAGGGTGACGAGAACAGTCGGCTTGCTAACACGGATTGGTAAGTTTCTTATTTAACAATATTATTGTTAAACATCGACCGAAATATAAATTGTATTACATAGCTTTTTCGGTGACTTTAAACTTACCCTGAGAAAATAGTCGATTTGTGTAAGACCGCGAAAGAAATCATACCCACGTAAGGTCAACTCCAGCCCGTAAGCACCGGACTATGGTAGCATAAATTAGCCTACTGACGGCGCAGCAACCACAGCAACTATTTCAGAGGCGCAGCCAAATAACTTCTGAAGCAAACAGTGTGCATCACTGATCTGCACAAAGGTACGAGTAAACACAGTCTTAGCAGCTGTTGCTACGCCGTATCTATTCTTTGGACATAGTATATTTGACATTTCCAATATTTGCAAGGCTGTGACGCCCGACGTTGCCACAACGAATGTAACATATCAAGATCTGTCTGCTCAACCACATCTCACGGTGCCGCGATGTCTTGCCGCTGTAGGCTAGCAGCCATAAATAAAATAACAAACAAACGAGTTTGCCTGAAAGATATACATCAAGTAAAGTCAAGTGTCCAATTTTCGTCAGCTTGCGAAAATTTCCACGTGGGTTTAAATTTCATATGACGTTTTAAAGTAGTCATTTGTTTTAATGTGGTCTCTTTTTCAATTTTGGAAGCCAAAATTACTATTTACCATGAAAGTTTATTAGACATTATCATCTGATCATAGATGACCAGAGTCACAAAACCGAAAAAATGATACACAACTGAAGATATGTTTCAGATTCTAATTATAAAATAGTGTGTGATATATAGTCTTGTTGTTAAGGATAATGTTAAAATGTTATTACTCGGGTCTTCTGAGGCGTGCATTTGGACATCCATGCTATAGTTGTATAATGCACTGTGGAAACTGGTATCCGTTACATTGACGGCAGAACATGGCTAGTTAATAAATCCTGACCAATTAGATGCAGAGTTATGTGGCTATGATCGTCTATCATATCATGCAGCCATACAGATACAGAGTCTGAGCTCCTAACCATGTAATTTGAAGTCTTACAAAATACATGTGTTCAATTAACTAGTGTCCAATAAAGTTTTGTAATCTGAGCGCTGTGATACATTTGGTATGCCAATTGAAACCGTAAATAGTCCAGTAGCCGCGTTTAAAAAGTAGAACATCACAGTCCAATTACATGTTGTTATGCTGTCATATTCCTAGCCTGGTCCCCGTCTGACTCTCCCACAATGCATCATGCTACAGGAGATCCCGCTGTAGGACAATTACAAGATTAAAAACGCTCAAACTCAATAGCTAGGGATCAATATAATAAGGTATAGGTAATGGAAAGCAAATCTCACCCTCCGCAATATTCCGCGTTACCACGATATCGGTAAGGCTAAGATAAAGCCAATCCTCCTGAATTAAAGTAGTTGAACTTTCTATCGCCAAGTTGGAAAATTTATTGTACCATGGACAGATCATATGTCTTCTGACTAATATTGTGGCGCTAATAGTCCAGTACAAACACTTTGCTCAATGTTTTCGTCTATTAAAATTTAGGTATAAGCGATGCCTTCAGTTCCTAAAATGGCAGCCATTTCTTGACGTGACCTAACTGTATTATAAACTTCATTTAGTCTGAATAAAAAGTTGAAGTTTTTTTGTTTTGCAAGTTTATTAGAAGTGTTTTTTAATTGCCACCGATGGGTTTTGGGACTGATAACACACAAGTATAGGTCATTAATCAACGATGGTAGACCAGTTTTGTTTTTATGACTGGTTTTTCGCCTGAGGTTGCGCTGTAAAAACAGGCATTTTTGCGATTTTCTAGTGTTAACTCGGCCAGGCCTCTACAACAAAGAACGGCCGATGTAGTGGAATTAGTTTGAAAGTGACTTTCTTTTTAACAGGCTGTTAATATCGCTGCAGATCATGGACTCTTAGCTTTTGGGTTTTTGATTATCACTAATTTCCGCATAGTATAAGTCAAGTTTTAATTGTTAACTTTGCGTGTTTCGCAGGACTATTATATTAAGAAACACTGAAGAATAATCAAGTTAGTGTTTAGACTGCATTCGCGAGGAAAGTATTAAAAGTGATGGAAAGTTCAAATATTCGGACAGTTTGTTACTTTCTAAATGTGACAATTAAGAGTAATGTGCAATCTTTGTGTTTATACTTGGATTTTCAAAGGACAATTTCAGATACTTTCGTAAAAATCTGGATAGTTTAAAGTGACACTGTCTACAGATTCAGTGCATTACCTGGATTTAGGTCAACTAGTCTTTTTTGCACATTGTTTTTCATATGCATGTTACTTAATTCCCTTGTTTTATTATTTTAAGGTTTTACCAAGTCTAAAGAGAGTTACAATAAAGACATATAATTTTCAAAAGGCCTTGTTTTCATGCAGAAATGAGCCTAAAGAATGCCATACAGTCTACTGGTATTCCGATACCAGGATTCTTAGAATCCAATACAGTCGAGTCTAGCATTGATTCCTGGGGTTAGCCTGTAAGCGTATGCCGTTGCTTATCCCTCTTATATTGGTCCCAGAAAAAGCGTACGCGACTTATAACAGATACCTTACCCTAGTAGTCACAGTAGATCGATAGTGGCGCCACAGATGCCGAAATCCGTAGACCCCTCTCTAACAGTGAGTCAATCATACAATGTTACGCACCGGTTAAGCGGTACCAGTATACTATATCAATGTTTTCGCACACAAAGTAAAAAATAATTAAATTAAAAATAAGAAGCAACTGGCATTCGCCATTAGATTTTAACTTATTTCATATTAGACAGATCTACACAGGGGGTGGGGATGACTATCATAGCTTAATAGGCGAGGGTCCAGGAATGACATCTTCCCGAGGCAAGGCGGGAAAGAAGATCGTCGCATTAAGCCTCTCTTCCTTTCTCACCTTGCCTCCATAGGCGATAAAACCCGAGTTAGCTAGAGTTTACGACAGTTACTTTCGGATGACTCTCTTTACTCTACCCAATCAGATTGGGGCTTTCTTAAAATAAGAAAGAGGCAGTCTAAACACAGGATGACACGTAGGCTATATATGAAATATACATGCACGATATTAGTCCCATTAACGAGTCCTGAAGTCATCACAGACATGTTAATTGGCAGTGGCGCCACGCTTGTTTGTTGTAGACTTTGATGTGTAAACATTTTTTTGATTGGTCTGCTTGTTTCTACCATAGTCCAATTAAATTTTTGCCACGTTTTCCCTTTGAATTACAGCAAGGCATAGTAATGTGGAAGTCTCGCTTTACACATACTGACCCTTGCATAGGAAGATGCAAGAAAGAGGAAGCTTGTAGAAGCAATCTCAGCGCTTTTTGGCAGTGAAATTAATGCCGTCCTTTTGATTGATCGATCTTATTTCTTGCAATTTTATAAGGGAAGAGAAAAAAGACAAGAGCCACAATTATTGTGTTGTCTAACAAATTCACATCTGTCAGTCTGAGGTAAACGCGTTGTCAAAGACATCATGACACACAGCACCTCCGACGTGCACAAACATGCAGTTCGTGCGAGCATTCATCAAGGATAAAGCATGTTTCCTTGTGTTCCTAGTCACGTGACCTTATGGGACACGTGCAATTGAGCCCACGTTAGCACAGTAGACAAGAGTGACATCTCGGGAAAACAAGTTCTTACAGTAAATTATCCGTTGATTTGCAATGCCACGACTGTTAAACATTCAACGTGAACGTGCCATTGGCATGCTGAATACAGGAACGTCGGTCACTGACGTTGCCAGGGTTATGGGAT
>JAVFBX010232295.1:0-10776 GCA_034783855.1 Mopalia kennerleyi | reverse complement strand
AATGTGAATTTTCGTATTAACAAATAAAAAAAAAACAGACAAATTTTGACCTCGAAGGGGCCGACCTACCTTAACAGTATGCCATAGATGCTGTCTCACTGATGACACTATTATCTGTCAGTGGACAACACTATGCACAGCAAATACACATGTACATGGTAATTGATCGGACAATTTATATTTATAAAAGGTGTGGCCTCAAGAGGTAGAGACTCATGCACACAAATTCTCCATACCAGCTGCAAGTAAATATGTTCCTGATCGAGTGTACATATCCATTTTGGTTGAATAAGAAAAATATTTCATATGAATAAAAGATGTTGTTATTTCCTGATGTCTGTGGCCCTTGAACACACAATTCGGAGCCGTTGACAAGTAGATCAATCCTGTTTACCTGTATATTTGATCGGCAAACTTGCATTCGCCATCTCACAGGCATATGTCGGAGCCCAGTTAAGATGGACAGCTTCCTGCTATAAGGGAGCATCAGCTATAGAAAAAGTGAGTGCAAACTGATATCGAGAGAGGCAAAAATGTCCACGGCCCACAACATTAGATTCCAAAAGTGACTGACAGTGTGGTGCCAACTCTCAAAGAATGCTACGTCCAGCCTCCCTTCTAAATAAAACGGGCTGAAACATTCTCTCGTATTTTGATATTGGGAGATCGGTCAACATTGCACAGGATTGAGGCAAACAGCCTAATCTTTCATTCATAAAGTCAATGTTTTTGACAAAACATATCTACCTGAAGAAAAAAGAACTATATAAAATCTTTAATGTCTATTTTGTTGTGGTTTTATTTCTCTGAATTTAACAATGCTAACCTCCAGTCTTATTATTCCAATCAGATTGTAAAGCTACAGTATTTCTAAAAATTATTCACGCTGGCAGAGGGTTGTTGTTTTATTAAAACTGATAATTCATCTCATGTTCTAAAACGTAAAATATGTAATTAAAAGCATATACTGTTTATTTCAAAGACAGGTAGTGAGTATACCTTTTGAGAAAACATTAGCAGAAAAAAGTAACAACAAATGAAAAAATTTAGCTATCATAATGTTTTGAACACATGTTTATGACATTTTAGATTTTATCATTATTTCTGTTTAAACACATGTTCAAGACATTTTTTGATCCAATCAACAGTTCACTTACAATAGTACTATACAGGTAAGCCAATGCAATTGTCTCTAGCTCACTTTTTCATGTATGTATTTTTTTACTTCGTTTTTTACCATACCTGTATGTTTTCTGGGCAAAAAAAGCAACCCATAACAATAGGTCATTAAAAGGTAACTAACTGCTTGATCTGACTTATTTACATAAACCAGATGTGAGTTTGTTTATTAAAGCCTGATATTGTACTCCTTATCACCTACAGCTTTAATTAAACAGCCGTAAGATTGATACTTTTTTTTACCTTGTAAACTCTCTATCCCCCCAAGGCAACATTAACAATTAAACTATTTTGTGCTGTACAGCATGTTCTATAAATAGTCACTTTCATGCAATCATTAAGGTTTTTATATATGGTGTGAGGCCAAATATACTTATTCACGAGTCTGAGTAGTGATATGTTTTGACGGGTGTATTGTTTCACCGAAGTCAGAACATATACCTTGTTTGTGGGAGTACATGTAAGTTACAGAACAGCTGCCGAAAAAAATCTACTCTTTTTTTGACAGAAGTCCTGTTGTACAAGTATATCTGTCTCACTACAATATACACAAAAACAAGATCTTTGTACATCTATGTTGATTGTTTGTGTGTCTGATTGGGATTTAATGCTATATTTGGGTGTATTCACTCATATGACAGCCAGACCAAGTTAGAAAGGAAATCACCCTCGAAGCCACTGGCATAAAACGAAGACCAGCCAAGACAGCCACAAAAACAAGGGCATAAGCCTCCATATTTGTCTGAACCATAATCTGTATAAACCAAGACAGTGTTATTTAAAAAAAAACAGAAGTACAAAACAGAACACAAGGTTTTATGGATTACAACTTCTCGATATTATTTTTTAATCATCAGCAGTGTTCATGGCAAAATAAAGTGTTTAATTGCCAAGCAAGTGTGACGTTCTTTGTGTTAGGACCAAAACATATTCTAAGCAAGAGACCCATCCACCTATCATTTTCGACAGGCAGATTTCTAAAAATGGTTAAAATGATAGGTAGAAATTCTTAATTTTAACCTGGGAAAGATAGGAAAATGGAAAATTTTGACAGGCAAAATTCTTTAAAATAGTGACTTATGATATGCAGTTTTCCAATCCTAGCTGAGACGCTGGACCAAAATTAAATTGCATTTTACTTGTGTATTACACAACAGCTGTATTAGACGAACAGGATGTCACCAGGTAAACACTAACTACATAACAACGACCCAACTGACCTGTAGATCCTACGATAGCTAGGATCAGTTTGAACTTATTAAAATTCTTAATCTTAGTCTGCAGCACGTCACTACTGTAAATAATACCTGCTGACAAAGCTAAAAAAAGCTTCTTAATTTATTTTGTTTGTGTTGCTCTTCCAACTGCAGGGACCACACAGGTAAACACAGGTAAAACACATCATAATGAAACATTACCTGTTTATCCCAAATTAACCTCACACAGAGCACAGCATCAAACATGTGTATTCTATCAATCTATATTCTATTAACGGAAACTGGTAGTTTCAAACGGAAATAATTACAAGCAAAATCAATTATTTTAAAGTAAATTTCCAGACTTCTTTAACAGCCAATCCTATTATTAGGACGACCACCGAGGAATTCAACAAATTTCAGCAATAGTATAGTATCTCTGTGAGTTTCTACTATACTTTACTTTTGCAACTTCTATTAGAAACAGAAAAGTTAATGTCTATAAGGTAGTGATTAAAAAAAAGAATAATTAAAGAAATCGGAATATTTCCTGTTTACGGTAACACAAGGTGATGAAAAGTTATAAAAAAATTTGTAGTTAAAACACTCACTGTAAACTGTTCATCCTGTTGACCAAGTGTTAATCCTGCAAAGGAAAAAAAATTCAATTAAGTCAAAATACTTTCATACATTGATTTATTTAAAGCTTAATGTTTGATTTGTTATGTTACACTCAAGGATATTTCACTTATATAATGATGGATTGTCCATTTCACACTGTTCCTTTCTTAAATATGGTAAAAAACCGAGAGAAAACTTCAAACCCCTACCACCATGATTTCTTAATTTAACAAATTTACTAGCTATATGTCACTTGTATTATGACTTTATTGGACATGTTCAATTTAAAAATAAGGGTTAAGTTTTTTAACAAAAGGCAGAGGGATCAACTAGTACAAGACATATACTCAGATTAATTTGAATAAAATCGACATAAAATATTCTTTGATGGTGATCAACTACATTACTAACTAGTTAATCTTCACATCATTAGAACTGATATACTATAATTAACATTTCTTATCAATCAATTATACGGACAAATAAGTTCAGTTTCAGTGATGTAGGTTTATCGTCATCGATTGTATTTAAATAAAGCGGTCAGAGTTGGTAGAGCATAACACACAAATTGAATTCTCATTATCTCTGTATAGTGATACAATTCACATGTTCCCATTGGGGCTCTCTGCTGTCCCCAATACATAAACACAATAGCATCGCCTGAACACTGTCAGTTGGGGGAATTGTTTGAGAACCATCCTTTTCGTTATATTGTGGACAAGTTTTTCTTACATAATGATTTTTTTGTCAGCTGTCTTTGTTGGGTGTCCTTCTTTTTACTCGTTTGTTTCATTCAGCTGAAGACGAGTCAACCCACTTGGCTTTGGAAACAACTAGGAGCAGAAACAATGGCACAGAAGTAACGGATTCATGTTGCCCATTAGCTCGGAGAGCACCAGGGCACCGGAAATTCAAGCCACCCTCTTTCAAAATAAAGCAGTAGGAAATCTACTTTCATAGCTTGTTTTGTTTCTTTCAAACAAGCAGTTATTATTTTTTTTTATGAATTTTTTTTTACTCACTCACTATAGTTTTTTAACACTGTATTTTTTTTATTTAAACTGATATTGATCTTTATACCTTTAAACTTTACAGGTGTTGAGTTGATTTTTATTTATGAAATGTACATCCTGGATTATCTGTGACCAGTTTTTTGGCTTCATCAAAAGGCTGCGTATATAAATTAGCAATGTAGTGGGTTAAGATTGACAGCATATTATCACAACTGGCATCATTTTTGATTGATTGGTCTGAGGACGGTGTTGTACAGACTGTTATATTGTGTTATTCACCTCCTCAGTTGTACTGAAGTATACTTTACCGCATATGAACATTACCATATTTGTCTCTAACCATTTTCACAGTTATAAAATTATACATTTTACCCCGACAAAAACTGACAGAGAATTGTCCAGGTTTTTTTAAGGGACCCTAGTGACATGGAATAGGTTGTAGAACTTGTCAAATTGCTCAGTGCACTAGCATCCTCATAATCTAGAGGTTATAACTAGACAGAAGGGTTAAGTGACTTTTAAGTTAAAATTTGATAGCCCAACACAGTGAATATAAGCCTTTACCACTGCTCATCAATCAACCAGGGCAGGGAACAATAAGATCAAATAAATTAAATGGCAAGAAAATAATCCTCCCCAACCTGAATTAGATCCTGTGATGTTCAGTTTAAGAGACGAACAGATTAACCAAAACTCTATCTGGAACCGATACTGTTTACATTAACAATAATATTGTGGCCATGTTTAACACACTATTCTATATAGTTTTTATTATAGAATTGCACGACTGGAAGGGTTTTCTGTTGAGTGAAATGGAGTGAAATACGCGAAATCTTGGATTAGTATAGAGGGATAAGAAACACAGCTGCCCTTCGAATCAGTGATCCATGAATGTGTTACTCAGCTAGCATGTTCCTACAGCAGCCTTACATGGTCCCATTCTACAGAGATTACATAATTAATTATGAAACTCAGGAAGGTAGTAGCATATTCACGAATATATACGAATGAAAGGTTGCTCAAAAAGGGATGTCTAGCTGAATTTAAGCATGACTATTCATGATAACAGCAATACAGCCAAGTTATGGTGGCTCCGCAGTTTGCTTTGTGTTGCAAAAGTAACTGGTTTTGTGAACGTCAAGGCTATGAAACCACACATGTTTATTAGAAAGGGGTTTCCTTTGAATGGATATTAATTAAACTTAGTCGTTTTAATGAAACGACAATAAATGATGTGCTTTCCTATGAAACATAGTCCTAAAAGTAAGCGATTTTATGCATAACCTGCTAGCCGAGTAACACATTCATGGATCGCTGATTCGAAGGGAAGCTATGTTTCTTATCCCTCTATATACTAATCCCAGGTGAAATATAGCAGATCATATGACGTGACTCAAGGCCCTATTGAGTTTCATCCTTCATTACAAAACTTATCCTGCATTATAAGAATTTAACAATGTAATAAATTTTAATATATTTTTAATGATGTAATGAATGCCAATGTTCTTCAAGAAAAACTTAAACGCCATGCTACAGTTTGGAAAGGAGGACATTAAACCAAACAGGTCAATAGTGTTGTGTAATATCTGTATGCTTAAGGGTTTTTGTTTTTACTCTCTCAGAATTTATTGTTTTATCATGCATGAAACCATACCACAGATAAGTGTTTGTCCTGAAGGTGTAACAGTTCCAGAATAAATGTATCAATATTGATGTTACAATGAAAACTATCAGAACGGCAAATATAGTGGAGAGATCTGAAATCCTTAATGTTTAATATGAACTTTTTCATGGTTTGGTTCGATGCTCGTTAGGATTGTAGGCCTACTTAAGGGTTTGTTTCAATTTATAGGTTTATAATCATACTCATGAGTATTTCACTTGTACGATGATAGATTATCCACTTCACACTGCTCTTTGTTATAATATGATGGATAACTGGGTGGAAATCTCGTAAGAATAAAAAACACTACCGTGGAGCGACATCATGTGACATCAAACCATGATTAGTGGGTCATCAAGCTAATCACTGAGCTACGATGGTATTTCCTTTTTATTATGATTTATTTTGGCTGATGATAATCATTGATTAATTGGGGTTAAGCACCATACTTAGGGAGCCATCAGCTAAAATCATTCTGGGATTAATAGAAATCCTTTTCTTGAAAATCGATCTTTTACTAAAAATTAAATCTTTGGTTCATCGAAATAGGATAGAATAACACTTGAAGGCTTTGATTAAAAAACAATTCTGACAAAATATTGAAAAATCTGTATAGATAAGAAGGTAAATTGTCATTATTTATCATCTTCAATTGATTTTTTATTGAATTGCTGGAAACAATGACTGACAGTAACACAAGTCAACTCAACCATACTATAAAATGTTGTTGAGAAATGATATATAACAACAGTCTTGGGATTGGGGTCTTACTTTGACTGTTTGATTGATTGGTGTTTTACGCCATGCTTAGGGGCATTTCACTTGTATCATGACGGTGTATTCCAACAATAATTTATGAGAAATGATATATAATTAACAGTCTGAATAAACTTCAAAATGTTTTTTCCTTAACATGACGGTGTATTACAACAATAATTGACACCAGCACAACCAAGATGTGAAGCGTTTCCATAATTTTGGAAAGTTCATTCTCTGACTTTAATATACCTTACTGACTTTACTATACCATACCTTACTCTGACTTTACCATACCTTACTCTGACTTTACTATACCTTACTCCTTACTCTGACTTTACTATACCTTACTCTGACTTTACTATACCTTACTCTGACTTTACTATACCTTACTCTGACTTTACAATTCCTGACTGACTTTACTATACCTTACTCTGACTTTATTATACCTTACTCTGACTTTACTATTCCTTACTCTGACTTTATACCTAAATGCTGTGTAAAATCGATATGAAACCTCATAAAGACACCTTCCCAATTGTGTGAACCCTCAGATATACAGGTCCAGTGGTGAGAATCAAACCTGTCAGTGGTTTGTAGAAGGCAGGTCAGTGAACCACGAACCTCATACTGTATACATCAAATATTTCCTTGATATTTGGAAGTGCAATAGTTGAGTGTTTTTTTTTTAAACAAACTTTAGAGTATTTGCTCACAGAGCAGTAAAACAGTAAGCTCCCTCGAAATATCAGCCTTAACTTTTGAGAATTTACAGTAATAAATTTTCCAGGTAAATGCATCGATAGATATGGAAGATCTAGTGACATGTGTAGGTATTATCTTAATGTATATCACTGGCTTTAAGTGGAAAACAGTCCATCAGTGCTCATGGCTGAGGTGCTTTGCCAGCACGGATCCATTTGAGCTGAAAACTACAGATAAGGAAAAGTACGCCAGGTAGATCGAGAAATCAACAACAAATCAGATTCACCTAAAAAAAAACGTTTAGAAGGACCATAAATTTTATAACAGCCCTTGAAGGTATATTCACACCTGATTGAACACCGTCTCTATCAAAAACACATTACCAATAAAATGCTTTAGAATACAGACGAATAAATGAAATCAAATGTGAGATTCATGTATTTTGATTGATATCTTCAACAGGTAAGCAAACAACAATATAGGAGGCACTAAATAGCTATTCTAGAAATATAATTCATATTAGGTAACCTCAGAGAAATTCAGACATTACAATATTTAAAAAAAAAACCAAAGTGACCTTTAATCTGTTAATAAATTTTTTTTTACATGATTGTTTGATCAGTAAAGCAAAACTTTGAGTCAAAATGAATTGATGGTCTTTCAAGGTCTTTCTTGTTACCATACTCTACCCTTTTAAACGTCTGAATGGTAGAAATTATATTTTAAATTAGCTTGACCGCGGCATTAAATGTTAAAAACTTAATCCATTTTCTACAAAATGCAAAGAAAGTAAATGAGCTAAAAATAAATGTTTTTTAAAAACCGTTTTGCAAGAAGAATTAGATCAGCTCAAAAAAAGTTTCTTTGCACAGGGACTTTCATATTATAGTAATAACAACAATCAAAATGCCCAAAATGTTGTATGTGATACCATTCTAAATTACAGTTTTTTAGCTCGGAGAGGAAGTTATAAAATGGCCAGGTAACTTAAGAAGAGCTAAAAGTCTGATCTAAACATTGTTACACAGGAAAACCAATTACAAAATGATGGACAGGTTTTGTAATGAAAGAAGAGTTCTCACCAACACATCGAGAATTAATAACCAAGTTGATAAAGTGTATAAAAAATAATCTTCATGTTATACAAATTAGGACAATGAACTAATGAACCTAATACAGGTGTGAAAGTTCACCTCAACTAACATTAAATTTTAACAAAGAAAGCCACAGTTAAATTGCATCTTTACCATCTTAGAGGATAGGTTCAACGGTGATTCATCAAATAAAGAAAGAGTAAATGACAAGCCACAGACTTCCAATAGAAGACCTGTACATGCTTTAAAAGAGATGAGATACTGGCATAACTAGGCAGGTACAAGAGTCAGATTGATTCAGAATATAAAGTAGAAGTAGCTCTTTCAAATCTCTCATTCTTTTTTGTTTTTTTTTAAAGATTTTATTCCCTTGTTACTGGCTGGTTGGAGAGAGGCTCAGAGAGCTTCCTGTTGCCCTGGTGGTCTCAGAGCCACGAGGCAACATAAAGCAGATCTGTAGTGATATTTTTTATTGCATCCTGTGCTTGTCCTGGTTTTGTCCTGTCTTGTCTTTGTATCTTGCCAGTGGAGTTGAGGGAAGTTTCCGTTACCCATTTTGCTTGCATCATCAGCCGTCATGTGAGTGAAATAACATTAAGTACAGGATTAAAAACCAAGAAAAATAAATCATACAGGTTTTATAAATGATTACCAAAATGATTTTAATGTTTTAAACAATTTTTAAGGCTATAAAATTGGATAAATATTTAGCTGCATTTAAATAGTTTTCTGACTGATGTAAAACAAAGCTGTCATTGTGTTGCTCTGTAATCTTTGAGAGCCCTCATGCAACAGGAAACTCCAATCTCTATTATATTTATCTATTTATTTATTTATTGAGGTTTAACGCTGTACTTGAGGATATTTCTCTCATTTGATGGTTTGCGCGTTGACTAGGTGATGGAAACCGCCACTGGCAACGAAGATGAACAGGAAAATCCCAAAAGAACACAAATATGCCAGAAACACATGTGCTTTATAATGGCTGTTACCTCTGAGAGCAGAAGGAAAGCGTAAAACTCTCTTCAACCACCTGCCAGATCATTAGGCTCTTGGCCTGAATGGCAACGATGACAATGTCACATGAACACAATAAGACTGTTTAACCAGACTGAGTATGCCAAGTACAGCAAATAACACTGAATGACCTGATCACCTTTCAGCACTTCAAACTAGGCATGCTATGATACTGTCAAAAGTTCCACCATTGCTTAAAATTGGGGGAAAACAAATCTAGCTTTTATTGCATATGTTAATCTTTGTTAGCTAAACATATGGTTGTTCGTTATTTAATCAACTGAAATACAGACAGGCTTTGAAGACTTGTTTGGATAATTTCGTACAATTTCTTCAAAGCAAATTAGCTTAACCCAGAGTTTAAATGAAGAGCATGACGTCATTGTAAAAAATCAGAATTCTATTTCAAGGGAGATAATGAAGTGTTTTTAGTATTGAACACAATAAAACAGCAAGGTCATCAGTTGTCGATGTATTTAATCATACTGCCTGAAATCAGAACATTTTTTAATTTCCCCTCCCCTTAGACTGCTGAGAAATGACACAGTTCAACCATTGTGACAAGTTTATGTTTGCTATTAAATCTATTACAATCATGACTCACAGTACTGCACATACACTTAAAACATGAATTACACATCATTATGTCCCTTTGAAAAGTTATTCACAGAGCAATAAAAGGTGTTAAGAGTGACACAAAGTACACCTTTGTTCTACATATAAAGTTTCTTCACAACCACATCATTTACAATCAGGAAACCGCAAATAAATGATATTGAAATAATAACGAGAAACCTGATTTAGAAGTCACACAAAATTTACATCAAAAAGTGAAGTTGACATGGCCTTGGGGCAAATGATATATGTTAAAACATCAAATTGCCGATCAAAATTGATAAGGCCTGCTTTCATATTCAGATCTTCAGATAAACTGCAGCTTCGGCTTCAAACTTTAAGCAGTAGAATTAAGACAAATGAAAAAAAAATTGAAACTTAAATTAAGTAGTTAATAAATTACCATTGAGATTGTATTGTGTTGATGAAGAGCCTCTCAGTTGATACACTGACAGGGCACTGTGCATAATTTGTTGACAATAAATTTGTTGATGATAACATTTTCAGGACATACATGTATACTTATTCAAAATTAACAGGAAAAGGAAATTTGATTTGTAAACACTGAAACTTTGTTCAAAGATACCAGTTGACAAAATTTTTTTTAGGGCTCTATCAAAATTAAACCCAAATCTAAATGGCCAAATTAAATATGCCTAAATTATTTGCGCCTAAAATCAAACCAAATTCTCCAGTGTATTTTTGAATGCTGTTATACCTCTTACATCCTCGGACCTATGCAGCCCTCGGCTGATGATGCTGGTTCCCAAAATAAGTACATGTAAAGGCCTGGTAATAAAAGAAACCAGAAGCTCAATGCTAACAACAAGTGAAGAAAATAAATGGCACACCCAGTTCTTCAGTACGGAGCCACCGCTTAACTATAAAATTGTGCATTCAAGAAAGATCCAGTCTTA
>JAVFBX010232284.1:0-10777 GCA_034783855.1 Mopalia kennerleyi | reverse complement strand
TTCAATGCTCAATTATATCCTATTTTGTTTAAATTTGTGAGATAATTTATTTCATACACCAACAACAGTTTAAGCGATACAAAATTGTCAAAAAAATCTTAAATCAGTATTAAAATGCCCAGAAATATTGGTACGATAATCCTTATGACTAAAAGCAAACTGCTATGTCCTGGGCATGGACATGCAGGGGTTCATACACGTCAAAATATTGAATTTTTTACTGAACAAAATTCAGTTGTTTTAGTGAAATATTGAATTGTTATCATTTTTTAAAGCCCAAGTATTTATTTTTATCATACTTAAACATTAGAAGTGGAGTCTGAATTGATTTTTTTTTAAATGATGCGTTAAAATGATGTCTCAAATTGAGTTTATTCTCCAGCTAAACTACCTTTTAGGGTAGTTAAACTGGTCCTCTATGAACCCCTGACATGCTGTTTTTACTTAGTTATGGAGGAACAATAATTTTCCAACAGAGCAAATCACTTTATATTTTTATCAGAAATTTTCAATCAATTAGATCTATATTTTGGACATGTAGACTGTCAACATATCACGGTATCACCATATATACTGTAGGTTATATTGTTTCTGGCAACCCGTCTCCTTCACAGTCTCTGCAGACTTTGACTGCTCATTGAATACATGTGCTATCATGCCTTCAGGTAAATAAATCTCAATAGCTGTCATGACTCATTGTGCTAGCAAGTGACCAGTTAGGCTGTGGAATACATATCACAGGATTTATGGCTGTAAACAACTTAAGTTAAGCTTGAATCTCTGTATACTGTGGGCTAACTAATGTGTTATCACCCACATATTTCAAGGTAGTAGCTGACCAGTTAGTTGTACAAGATGTCTAAGCCAGGCTTTTTGGCCAATCCTTTAGTGTGAACAGCATATATGCGGTTACAGTTTGCAATCTATAGCTAACTTAAAAGAAATAGCCTAATAATTGGTAACAAATTTTTTTCTTAAAACACACAGAAATATAACTTCAGAATTTGTTCAGACCTTATTTATCACAAAATCACCCCCCAAAAACTTTCTAGTTTTTATTTTTTCTGGAAAAATTTATAGAATATTTTTGTTATATTATTTTGTTTCTGACAGAACCAAGTTGCACAGCCAAGATTTCTATCTTGTTCTGTGGATAATTTCTAAGTAAAGTGGTAAAAATAAATGAATATATACAGTTATTTGTAAATAATGTATGCACAATGTAAAACTTGTGAAAAAGTGGGTGGTATTCAATACAATATGCCCTGTCTAACATTATAATTGATAGGATTTAAGAGAGTTATTGGGGCATTTACCTTTAGCTTTCAAGGCTGGAGTTCTGTAACTGGGGCTTTGAGCAGCCATTACAACTACTATAGAAGGTATGTAAGGGCGTTACGCTAAACACTGGAGCTCTAGCTTTTAATTACAAGGTAGGGCTCTAATGAATCTGATATAATATTTTTCTATGAACAGGTTTTGCAAACTTCAACATAAGAAATTTTGTTCGATTTTTTTGGTATCTTTGTTTCATCATAGATATTCCGAAATTCTGAGTAAGGAAGTCGCGCACTAGTTTATTATATATTGTTAATGTAGAAACATAAAATGTGTGCATAAAATTTTGGTTTGCATCCACCAGGATTCGAATTCAGGTCTCTGGCTAGCAGGGCCAATGTTCTGGTTTATTTTAAGCTTATCAATTAACGTGTTAAAATGAAAGCTTGTGAATCAATTTATTATTGGTACTCAGGTGCTGCGCCCTCTGGGTATAAAGGGCAGTTTGTTTGGGCTGTAGCAATGATGTCTTTACTTACACTGGAGGAAGATTAATTTTCCAAATAAGCAAAACTTTTTAAATTTTATTGAAAAACTCTCCCGTTCTCCCCAACATCGTACATGTAAGCCTGCTTCGGTTGAGAGCAACCCAAATTATATTCTAGCCATGTAAGTTATGTTATATGATGTATTGTACATTGCATGCAGTGGGCCAAACACTTGAGTGTTATGCTCTCAATAAGTGTCTGGGGTTGTACAGTTCTACAGGCATGTGGTAAAGTTAAATATCCTGAGTGTAAAACGACCCCCAAACCCAAGCTACAGGCCCTTCAACTAGGAATTCACACATCACATGTGCAACTTTTACTTTCGTGGAGATTGTAGGCCTTCTGCATTCTATGCTTAGTAGGGGTTCCATGCGTCGGAAATAGTTCTAAACTAAGTTGGCAGTCCTTCAACGTTAGAATTGTGTACAACTGTGGAGTCTAGAGGTAAGCTTGCTTATAAATCTGTATTGCCTGGAAACAGATGAATTAATAGGTCTTCAGTTTTGTAAATAATTAATTATTCATGAAATGAGCTGGCAAACATCTGTTACATGATTTGTGTTAAACCATTGTATTGCTGGAGAATAAAATTCTTCTTTCCCACCTGATTTAGACTCAGGGGCATTGAGCAACCATCTTGTGCTTCACCTAAATATATGACCACTGTGTGCAGTTTGACCATACAGAATACCCACAATTTAGTTTGTTTTTCTTCTCAGTAAATAATTGCTTCGGAGAAAATTGATTTTGGGTCGTTACAGTAACAATTTGACAAAACCTTCATCTGCCCATTTTGGGAGTAACAGTTCAACAACAACAACAACATAATATAGTCAATGCCTGCAACCCATTTTTTTGGCTCTACCATGTCTGGCCGAAGAAATTTTGTTCTTTGTTTTTGAGACACATTTTTTATTTTTTTGCGTCACGGTCAGAATAAATGTAGGGTTTGGAGTTGAAATGAAAGTTGTTGTTTTTATTTTTATTTGACATATCCGGCTATAAAAGAGTTCAAATTGCTTTCTCAGTTAATTGATACAGAATTTACAGTTAAAGTTAGTCATTAACTGCTCCACATTATAAGTGTTCATGCGTTTAATTAATCAACAACAATCAGATGCAATTACCTAATTACAAATCAGTAATTACTAGTTAAGTGCGGTGTTTACAATCATCTCTCATTTCAAACTTAGACCTACTTAATTACTTTTACCAACAACAGTCTGGTACATAAGAAATCTTATCCTAATTGCAGGTATTTATATGGTATCTTAATGATCTTTTAGTTAAGGTGAAACTTCGCTTTATATCAGACAACTTGTAACTCTTTTTCTCCTTTTAAGTAATAGCATACATATTCATTGGTTAATTAATATATTTTTGAAGTGCCTGGCAGTGTTGGTTTATCCATTCTGACCCCATGCTGAAAATGTTATTTACTACATATTTATCACTTTATAACTTCGCTTTGTATCAGACAACTTGTAACTCTTTTTCTTCTTGTAAATAATAGCTTACATATTCGTTGGTTAATTAATATTTTTTTGAAGTACCTGGCAGTGTTTTGGTTTATCTATTCTGACCCCATGCTGAAAATCTTTTTTACAACCTATTAATTCCTTCTTTTTTTTTAACCATGTATATGGTCCTTACCTTCTGTAGAGATGTCTGAATGTAATGCATAACAACTAAAGATTAAGATCTATTTAATAATGGCTCTCTGAGAGTTTTTCTACCTGTCAGATTCGTCAGTTTTTATTAATTAACATCCCTGTGACAGTCAGTCAGTCTGATTGTAGGAACTTCCTGTTACCCTTGGGCTTTAAGACCTAATGGGCAGCAAGTAGTGGATTGGTATAGTCGTATTACGTCCTGTGATTCTCCTGCAAGGGCTTAGGCAGTAGTTCTTTGGACACCCTAAATTGAACATGAATTGCCTCATTTCAACACCCTGTTTTAAGAAACTTTAACATCCTGCAGTGGAGATAGGGAAACTGTCAAATTTGGACACACAGTTACTTAAAAAGGGAAGCAAAATGACCATTTTGGACACCATACTTTTTATTTCTGGCTAAACCTCTGTTCTCCTGTATTTGTCTCATCTTTGTTGCCAGTTATGTTGAGGGTGATTTCCTCTACCAGTTTTGTCTGGCATGCGTCTTACATGTATGTGAGTGTTCTACTGCATCTCACAGGAGCAGCACCGGCGATCTGTTCGATTGTGCAGCTATTGGTGTTTAGAACAATCACCTTCAGACTTCACCCTTTGGGTTGGTGTGCCCACTCAAACAAACCAAACCAAGTTAAGCTTACACTATATCATATTGCACTACATCGCTATAACAACTTCCCATGCACTTATCATTATCTTATGAACCTAGTTGAATAACCTGTTAGTGTGTTTAAACAGATATGCACCTTCCTCAGACATATTTGTGGTTTTGAAGACTTGGTGCAAATGTAGTGGAGCCCGCCAAGGAAATAACATGTGGATATGAACGGAGCGACGATATACTTAAATTCCTAGTTTATGAATGAAATCTCACTAGTGCCATGTGTGAAGAAATTTTAAACTCCTTGTATTATATTAATATAGGTCACTTGTAGTGAAGTTCGTTTGGTGACTGGATTCACTGGGGAATAGGAAGGAGGTAGGCACTATTATAGCTTCATAGTAAAAATCTTAATAATTTTTCTGGTAAATTTCTGTTATGGGGCCAGTTGCTTGAAAGGTTATTAATTAGGGGATAGCACCAGATTAAATCACTAATACAGGATTAGAGATAGGCCTTCAACATGGGGTGATGTCATCTAATAGTGCATTATGTTGAATAGTGCTTCCAGCATCCGGCTGGTTTCCTACCAATTTGGAAACTAACCAAGGTTTTAATAAGGAAGTTATAATTTTGAAATCTGTAAGGTCTATTAGAGTTAATTATCCTGGAACATCTTTCATGTTATCTGTCTACATGAAGGGCAGAAAATTTGTCAAAACTTCTCACTGGTTCAATTTTTGGCCATAGATCAGCAATTTATTACCACAAGTTACAATTATCCCACAATATAAAATGAGAATAGAATTTCCAAAACAATACAATTTATATTTGAAAATCGTGTTATACAAAACTGAGGGAATAAAAAAATGAGATATATTTGGGTTTAGTTGGAGAAACTTTGCCATGCACCCAATTTTTCCTGTATAGAGTATCTCATTTAACCTTTTTCAGGAAAAGTTTTAGAAAAGATCGTGTAATGAGAAAATTTTGATGGAAGGCCTTAGTGGTATAGTCTATTGTTTGCTTTAAATGGCCGGAAGATCCCTACATTTTTAGGTCCATATGGTGGAATTTTTAACCTCATTTGTTAGGGCAATTTGTCCATTCTGTGGGTGATAAACCCATCTGTGGAGTGTCAGATTTCCCCTCAAATAGTAGTTAATCCTGCTAATTAGCAAATTTTGAAAGCTTAAAGCAAACATGATAGTATATTAGTGTATGGACCACAGATTGTATGTACCCTGTATCCTTCTTTAAGCTTTTTTTCAAGCGACCAGTAAGTCATTTTGACTTAGGAAATTTGAAATTCTTGACATTTCGTTCAGTTGACATTTTGGGACTCTTGTTATGTTTTGCACTTGATGGCGTGTTCTCGAAAGTTAAGTATAAATGTTTGTTTTATTTTGCCTCAGCCAGACAATAGACAAAATAAAATTCAAACTCGAGGTCTCTGGTGTGTTGCACACATGCTGAAACTAAAATAACGTGTACTTTATGGTGCATATGCTGTAAATATGAGGAAAAATGAAATAACTCAAAAAGCTTACCTTCAATTTCATACTTAAAATTAATAATTTTAAAAAATTTTAAAAAGACTTGGAAATTGTGTCTCTGAGACACAGGACGCATTTTTCAGTAAGAAAGCATCAACATATTTCCGAGAACATGAATTTGTTTATTTAGACGATTTAGTACTTTTATAGTTTAGAATTTTTTTAAAGTAATCTACAGTAATATAAGAAACTTCCAGTTATATTTTGTGCCTTTTAGAATGTGAATATTAACAGAAGTCAAGATTCTCTGTCAACCCTGGGTATTGCACATTGAACAAGTTAAGCTATTTGTGGTTCTTGTTCCAGAGGTGTTCTATCGAATAATCAAAACAAAGTTATACATAAAACATGTATGTTAGATAATCTTGAGGATAATCTTAAACAATAAGTTATTTTAATCAGACACAAAAACACACCCATCTGCATTTCCTGAACTGTTAAAGAATGGAGCCTGTCATCAAAGTGCTAGCCAGAAATCACAAAGAGGGTGTCTCAAATTCATTTTTACATAAATAAGGGTGTCTCATTTTAAATTTTCCTCATCTTTCCTATGTTGAAATTGATTGAAACAGGGTGTCTCAGTCCTTTAAATTAAAAAATTCAGGTACAGTTTGTTAGAGGAATATAATATTTCTTGAATCTTGTATTCAAATTTTTAGAGGATTTCTCCTAGTTTTTTGTGCTTGAAGCTATGCCAAAATTTGTTCTATGTTAGACAGTAAGCTTATATATCAGATGTAAATTTCCCAAAGGAGTTTGAATTATGTATTTTCATCTAATATTATCAAAGTTACTGAGGGTGTTGTCACTGAAAGAACTGGACTAAAATCAATGAATCGTTCTGTCATGTGCCTGGTTTTTATGCATGGATTCATATCCCCTTATCTCCATCTCCTTTGTCGACGCTCTCCCTTAGCAAAGCTCTTTTGTGTTAAAGGAGAGAAATCTGTACAAAGAGCAAAATGTAAAATTTAACAGTTCAGCTGTGGGCTTTAAAGTCAAGACCCACATGTTGCAAGTTGAGCCTCTACCTTTGTAGAATTACAACCGTTGTTTTTGAAGCTGTTAGATTTTTGTCTTTCCGTAGCCTCAGCGTGTGAACCCACAATGACCTCATTATCGCTATGACAACCGTTGATGATTCACAGCTTGGTCTCAGTTAAAAACTCTGTATCTTTTTTGTTTGTCCTGATAAGCATTTGTGTAATAAGCGTTGAGGAGGGTGTCACACACTGTTTTCATGTAAGTACAAATTTGTTCAAATTCTTTCATAGAACTCTGACAAAATATCAATTTTATATTCGTGCTACATAGTACATACAACCTCTTTTGTTGCAAAGCCTACACATTTATAAAGTTGCTAAAAATAGATTGATGTCAACTTACAAAGAAATGTGATGCTGCGTGAACAAAAGTCATTTTTATCAGAGTCAGCAGTCTTTATTTCTTACGGGTAATAAAAAAGCAAATTTACATGTATTGAAAAAGTCAAGAGAAATAACTATTAAATAAATATTTAATATTAATAAAGGCCAACGGGATGTAGTGTGTTTTTTTAAATTTGGAGCAGGTGTTTTAAGTCCAGGGTTCTTTATGCCTTTGTTTCACTAACCATTGTTCAAAGTCTCATTTCTTACATGACGGTTGGATTTTTTATAGACTCTGCCAAAGGGCAATATTTTTTTGTATCACACCCTGAAGTTGTACACTACAGTTTAAGTGTTTTTAAATTGCCACCAGCCATATATTTACACATAGTTAGATTAAAAAATAAAATATTTGAGTGAGGACTTCCTGATTTATTATGACAGCATATTTGAGAATTTCTTTGTAAAACAATTTTTTAAATGTGTAAGTGAATATTTATTAGATGAAGGAATTTTTTTATGCCCAGAATTATTACATTAGCTACTCTGTAGAATAGTTTGATATATTAGGCTGTGTTCCTGTTCTAAAATGTTGCTCTCAAAGGCTGGATGGTGGGAGCTAAATGTGTCTTTGGTTTGCCTGCTGCACACCGGGGCAACACTAAGGCAACATGTTGTAGTGTTATTTTTAGAATTTTGTTAAGATCGATCACTTCTATGTTCTGACTCTTAAAGAAGCATTAATTTTCAGTTTGAGCATAGCATTTCGATGTACCGTTCACGGAATTGACTCCGTCTGTCGACCCTCAGGTATATGAGAGAGTCACATAACGTGGCTCCGGCAATTTCGCGGTTTTCTTCCCGATTTTCCACCGTAATTAGGCAAGGAACATTGTGAAGTGGGCAATCCGTCATCATATTAGTGAAATAGCCTTGAATATTAAACAAACAATCCTTTACCCATTGGGCCAGTATGTCATCATTTGAGTGGGTACGGCATTAAACCCCAATGAAACAAACATTTGACATATAGTTCACAGGTACTGGTTCCCTTGTCCACCCCAACAATATAGGGGAGATGGTATTTATTAGGTTTCTGCTCAGTTTTCCAATGTATTTTACTCCGCCAGAGTAAGAAATAGACAGTTCATAATCTTATAAGTGAAATACTCGTGAGAACAACGCTAAACCTCAAACAAATAATAACATCTGAGTGAATATGCATTTACTTTAGTTCTTTAAGTCGTTGCAATGGAACGTTGTCATGTAAGTGAAATAACCTTAAGTACTGCGTTCAACCCTAATCAAACAAGCAAACATTGGAATGGAATACATGTACATGCTACTGGCTGTAAGCTGTTACAACCAGAAGTATCCTGAAAAGAAAACAAGTATGATTGAAGGTCACTCATTCTACTCCTCAGAAGTTCAAGGTCATACAACATATTCAATCTTTAGTCTTAACAAAACTATGATCTACATCTTTGATCTTCAGAGGGACATAGTTTACTTTTCAGAAATACCCTTTAAATTCTAGTAATTTGGACACTCTAATTTTGGGACAGTCCATAGAAATAACATGTAAAACCCCTTGTGGTAAAGCCTATTTCTCTGTCCAAACGGCTAGAAGTTATAAGGTACACACTATTGGCAAATCATAAATAAATAAGTTATGTGGCTTTTAAAAATCAGCAGAAAATAAGGTTACTCTATCGGCTGATGTTCTTTTGTACCTACCAGCAGATTTCTGGCATATATGAAATTATCTGGTGCGTGTTGCCATTGGTAACGGTCTAGCGGATTTGTCTGCAGATGCCTCCTATTATTTGAACACCAGCCGATTAGTCATAACTCTGATTGCGAGGAACTGACTTCAAGCTGGTGCCTCTGTCTGTGTGGATTTTGCTGCTGAACGTATCATGTACCCGAGCTCTTGTCTGGTAAGCCAGTTTGAGATAGTTCATATAGAGTGAACACATCCTGGACACATACTACATGTACACCCGAGAACAACCCATATCCAACAAGAAAGCACTCCTAAACTTGACAGAACCTTTTATATATACATGTACTGTTAAGTATACTGTTAAGTAAATATACTCACTGATCCATAAATATACTGATAAGTGAATAATATACAGACTGACTTTTGAACATACAGACTCCTGAGTATTCGGACTGACCCTGACAGACCCCTATATAGTGGCAACTGAATATTATATACCTAAGTATATGGCCCTCTGGCTGAGGACAGTCTCTTTCAAGTATGGAAATGTTGCTTTACCAAGCACTGGAGAAACATTAATTTTCTAGAAAAATTAGTATATAAGAACTAGGATGGGATGCACTTACTAGTACTACTTGGATGTACTATTCACAGGATCAAACCTGTCTGTTGAGCATCAGGTATATGAGTGAGTCTCAAGATGTGGCTCCGTTAATCACAGGGGTAGTTTTAACAAGGTTTCCGCCTGGAAAAATAATCTTGTTCAATATTCTGAAAATATAGCATTGTATCTTGCCCTAAGCTGGTTTCACTTAGTACCATTTCACCATCAGTAGTCTACAAACTTTAAAATTTACATTAAAGTAAATAAATTATATATTCTTATTCAGATATGCACATGGATTTTCATACTGACTGATGTTACTTCATCATTGCTTGACAACACATCTTGTTGAATTCTATTAGAAAACAAACAGTACATCCTGAATTTCATACATCTTCTGCCTTTCTTATGTTTTGGAAGTCAAAATACACACATTTAAAGAGCAAACAAGTAAAAAGGCTGTGTACACTTCACTGTTAAATTATTGACAATGTCCTTAGAAATTCTGCGTGTATTTTGTATTTGTTGTTAAAACCTGTTTCCTTAGTTGTAATAAATTAGTATTCACCAGCAGGGAAAAAATGGAAAATCTTAGTCATCAGGTTAGGTCTGTCTGACACTGCCCTCTGGTGGTGTGGGTTCAATTCTAGCTTTTCTGGTATTTCCTGAGGTTAAGATGACCTCATTTATGTGGCTTCCAGAGATTCTTCAGTCTGGATTTGTAAAAATAATTCTTGTTCACTTATCAACAAGAAAGAGTAGCAGTTAGCTATTTTTTTCCCCTATTTTTTTTGGTGCTGTCAAACAGTTGGGGGAAGATGAATGACAAGTTGTAATCTGACAACGATTTGCAATAACAAAGTGGTGTCATGTAGTCACTTTGTTTTACTGAAAGCGGACAGTTATTAGGAAGCTTTCTGTTGCACTGGTGAGCTTGGAGTTAAGGGGCAATACTAAGCGGATGTCAAAAATGTCAAATTTCTCATGATCACAAGGTTATCATGATCACAAGGTTCTCATGATCACAAGGTTCTCATGATCACAGGTTCTCATGATCACAGGTTTCTCATGATCACAAGTTTCTCATGATCACAGGTTTCTCATGGTCACAAGTTTCTCATGATCACATGTTTCTCATGATCACAAGTTTCTCATGGTCACAAGTTTCTCATGGTCACAAGTTTCTCATGATCACAAGTTTCTCATGATCACAAGTTTCTCATGGTCACAAGTCTCTCCTGATCACAAGGTTCTCATGGTCACAAGTCTCTCATGGTCACAAGTTTCTCATGATCACAAGTTCCTCATGATCACAAGTTTCTCATGGTCACAAGTTTCTCATGGTCACAAGTTTCTCATGGTCACAAGTCTCTCCTGATCACAAGGTTCTCGTGATCACAAGTTTCTCATGGTCACAAGTTCCTC
>JAVFBX010232272.1:0-20392 GCA_034783855.1 Mopalia kennerleyi | reverse complement strand
GATTAACAGACTATAAACAGTACCCAAATCCATAAGCTGGATTAACAGACTATAAACAGTACCCAAATCCATAAGCTTGATTAACAGACTATAAACAGTACCTAAATCCATAAGCTGGATTAACAGACTATAAACAGTACCCAAATCCATAAGCTGGATTAACAGACTATAAACAGTACCCAAATCCATAAGCTGGTCTACAGTGCCCAAATCCATAAGCGTGTGGTTAGAGGGAGCCTCCTGTTGTCCTGGTGCTTTCATGGCTAAAACGGAACAGGAAGCCAGTATGTGTGTGATGTTTTTGTATTGTCCTGTGAGTGTCCTGTGTTTGTCCCATGATGTCTTTGTTCGTTGCCAGTAGTGTCAGGGGTTGGTTTCCTTCATCAATTGGGCTGGAGCACCGTCCTGTGATTGAACTAACCGTAAGTATGGCGTTAAACCCCAATCAAACAAACAAACAAACATAAGCTGGTTCACAGTGCCAACTCCATAAGCTGGTTCACAGAGCCTTGTCCATGAGGTGGATCAGTGTCCAAATCCATAAGCTGGTTCACAGTGCCCAAATGTATAAGCTGGTTCACAGTGCCCAACTCATAAGCTGGTTCACAGAGCCTTGTCCTTGAGGTGGATCACAGTGTCCAAATCTATAAGCTGCTTCACAGTGTCCAAATCCATAAGCTGGTTCACAGTGCCCAAATCTATAAGCTGGATCACATTATCCTGTCCATTAAAGCTTGAATCTGTGTCCTAGCCATAAGCTGGATCACAGTGCCCAAATCCATAAAGTAAATCACAGTGCCCCAGTCCATAAGCTGAATTTGTACCTAAATCCATAAGCTGGATCACAGTGCCCTGTTCATAAGCTGGATCACAGTGCCCTTTCCATAAACCAAACATTATTGCAAAAGGAAAGTAAATAATCTGGTAATTACACACTTCTGTTGGGTCCATTTAATAGGGAATTATGCTGACTATAACAAACTTTTTTTATATATCTCATTTAAAGCTTCATCATGTACGTATGAATATCACTGTATAGAGCCTCCTGTTTATACGGACGTTAACAGTGGAGAGAGAGAAAAAAGTCATGCCCTTCAGCTCTGTTTTAATTGATGCTTAAGATTTTGTTATTCGGTTTTATGCATGTGGCATGTGTGTTTAACTTTATGGTAGTGTGATACAGTCTAAATGTGGTCAATAGGTTTTCTGTTGAAATTAATGAATTCTAGCCGTGTTTTATTTTCCGGATGAATTAGTGACACCATTAGTAATTACATGTATTTTTATTGAGAATTTCACTTATTCCCCAACACCCCTCCAGTTCACAAATTTAAGAACAAACACACTATCTTCCCAAATTTATTTTAATTATAAATAACAGTCTGTTAACAATAATTAAAGTATTTATGAGTCATTTTAATGCTGTATAAGAGATATATCACCTGGTATAATATTCTGCAGACATTAATTGTTAGGTACCCCGTTTTAAACCCTAAGCTTTTTTGTTGTTATAGACAGCGAAACTCCAGTCACCTGTCCTCTTCCTATTGAAAATCTTTACTTTTGTTTGCTGACACAAAGCAACAATGATTCCCCCAAAGAAGCTATAGAAAGAGTGTATTAACCATGTATCCCAGTAGAACCTGCATTGCTGTCCTATACTAACAGCAATCTTTAATACACTATCAAAAATATAGATCTGTAGTATAACTATATCATGTAATAGTATGAAATAGTGTGTTGAAGACAATGATACACATTACACAACAATATGCCTGATACTTATTATTACTAATTTTATTAACGATGAACCACAACATTTTGTTAGGTGCCTGAAATGTCAGAACAAAATAAACTAAATGTCATTTATTGTCAGTTAACCCTGGGATTTAAGGCTAACAATGACATGTATTATTTGACCCCTGTACAGTTATTTGAATTGTACAGTTCAATCAGCTAGTACAGGTGCCCTCGGCTACTCAAGTAGATAAATCAAACAATAAGCAAAACTGGATTGTAATTGTTTCAATTTAGCTCTTTTGGGCCGAATTTGACTTAATATCAGGAAATAATTCTGTGTACATTTATACACCGGGTTATAAAATTGATATCACCAACTCAGTGTGGTAGTGCTATTCTGATCAATGTTTTTCAAAGGTTCTAATGCCATCTTTTTCATGCATTTTCTATTTGCAAATAGATAATACAGTAATGTCAGCATAAGACAGTGGCATTCTAGGAACATTGAGCTTTTACAACAGTCAGTGTATTGTTTTAATACACTGTAGGTTATATGCATGAGTGGAGGCTGTTCTGTATTTCCACAACAATCCAATATTGCCCTGACAAATGTCTAGCATTAGTTCCTATCAAATTGTATATCAGATTAGACGATCATTATGATATTGATCTTGCCTGGATACCACAGATAACAACCCTGCCTCCTCCTAATGAATCCACTATACAACCTGTAATAACTTCACAGCTGTCACTCAATAACTAATGACAAATTGCAGCATTTTAAAAAAAGCTTCACACATTTTGTTGCAATTTTAGTATTATTCTCATGATAGTATGAAAGTTACTTTTAACAAAACATGTCATCTTTTTTAAGCAAATATCTTTTTATTGCATTATTTAACTGTGGTATATCTTTTGTTTTGTATTAACATAAGCTTCTATTAAGTGTGTTTAAAAAAAAATCCCTAATTATTTATGAATTTCCTTTTTTTTGTCATCTTAATTTATATAATAAACAATGAACAATTATATTAATGTAGAGAAGGAAAAAATGGCTCGACTCCACTAGGAAACTGACCTGGCCAATGATAAAATTGATTGAAGATAAATTCTCACAGAAATACAATTTGAGAATTTTTTTATGCAGAATTTAATTTTGTAGATACAGGTTCTAGTTCAATATATTTTACAATTGTCTCAATCCTTGAATTTCACATTCGGCGTTATAGCAACAGTGAATTGACGTCTTCCATAAAAAAATCCCACCATTTTATGGAATTAAAGAATCAATCCTCAATTTTTATTCTGCCAGATATACATTGCATAATAATAAGTAAAAGCTTATAAAACCATATTTCTTTTTGTTTCCAACATACAAATAAAATTGTTTTGTCTTTTAAACTTTTTTTTTTTCAAAATTTACAACTCAACTGATAATGTTAAAATAGTAAAATAGCCTTTTGTCTTAAAACAAAGGCATAACATCATTTCATCAACCAACATTTTATTTAAATTTTATTTTGAATTGGATTGTTTGGTTTGTTCGAGTGTATCAAGTTTATTTCACACATATGACAGCATGGCAGACCAATTGATCAGAAACCATCCTTGACCAGGGTTCATACAGTCCTTGAAACTCCTGCAAATTCCCGTAAAGATGAAATCAAGAAGCCCAATTTTGCTGCTTGAAAATTCCTTGAAATTGAGTACCAGTGTTCACATCTATATTGATAGAGTTTCATAGAAAAATTAAGACCAATTATGATTTGCAAAAAGAGCAACTTCAAATTCCGATGGATTTGGGGTTTCATACAAAATCCTGTAAATTACACTTGAGATGTATGCTGTTACTTTGTTCAGATCTCAACAATGTCACAAATATTGAAAATATTTAAGTTATCACTTTAATTTTAACAATAAAATCTTCCTGGAAAATCTCAATTATTTTTCCTGAAAAACTCCTGGAATTGCAAGACTCTGATCCTGTATGAACCTTGTCAGCATCACTGGCAACAAACAATTACAATGCCAGGTAAACATACGATGAAATAAAGAAAGATAGCCAGGTGATTAATTTGAAGGCAATACAATGTGCTTTAAAAATATAGCCACCCTGACACAATCATTAAAAGTGTTTTGCTCTGTTCTGAAAAATTATTGTTCTTCCATAATTAAGTTAAAACTTAAAACATACCGCCTTAAACCATTTTATGTTAAACTTATCAGTTGTCACTCAAGATAAATAAGCTAAAGTTTGTAAATTTGTAGGGCATAAACTGCTGGGCTACAAAGGTTGAAAAATCATTAGGATTAGGACTTGACGAATCTGTAATACCCCAGCCCACGCCACTCCACCCAACTACACCCCACCCTCTCAAGAAAGAAACAACTATTAGCAATAAACTACATGTTTCTGCTGTTTTTACAAGACAGTACAAAAATATAAGAACTTATATCTAATTACATCATTCAGTGTAAATGTTGAATGTTATATTGTTGATAAACATAATATATCGCCAGCTGATAACCCTGGTAGAGAGCCTCTTAGATTAGCTGAACTGTGGTTTTTATGTCAACCAAGGGCATTTGACATGAATACAAAAGATATCCTGATTGTTCATATATGGTCACATAACAAGTATCACAATACTAAATAGTGATATTTTAAATAAAATTACAGAAAAAGATTTGTTTCTTTTAGTACATGAAAATGTGTTTATAGTTGAGTATATTTCCAATATAAAACTGTATGTGTGAGCAGCAGGAGTTAATAGGATCTGACTGTAGTTTGAAACTATAGAGATTTGTTTGAGGGAGACTATTGCTGTGCCAGCTTGCTGAAAAAAGCTAGTGTATAGGAAGCTATTTTATAGGTTCTACTTTCCTTACATGTATATACATGAGAGTGGATTTAGGGGTCAGTAGTGTCACTAGTGATAAATGACTGACATATAGTTTGTAATAAATACATAGATTTCCTCTACTATCAGATTTAACATAATCTCAATGAAAATATATGTTAGAACAATTTTAAAGATTTTTTGTATATTAAAATATTTTCTTATTTTATTGATTCTTCACAATGTTATCGTGTAGTTTCTGTGTTTCTAATAAATGTACATGTTTTGTCAGGTAAGCTAATATTTTTAGTGATTAATAATAATATTATAACTCTACTTGCTTAGTTTATTTTCATAATTTGTTGTATCTTAAATACAATTTATTCAGTATTGTATATCTTTGTGTTCAGGTTGCCTCTAGTTTAGATAACTCTTTTAAATTGTCTTTAATATTCAAAGTTATGCCATGAAAAAATGAACTGCACATCCTATTGTTATCTTATTATGAGTAGTTGTGAGTATTTGTCTAATGTTTAAATGTTGATTTAAGAAAGGGTGAAACCAGTTTGTAGTGGCTGTAAATAGACTGTGCCTAAGGGTGAAGTGAGACACACATGTATCATACACACACATGCATGGAATGATATGACTGCAGGACTCTTGAATAAAACAGAAAGTTTAAAATTGGATGTTTGAAGAGAATTGTTAAATATAGTCAACTCTCAAATAAACATAATGTGATTAATTTAAAATGTTTTTTTTAGATGTACTCGTATATAAAGTTTATAATTCTAGAATGTTTCCATGTTGAAGTCACATATTTTATAAAACTATACATATAATCATATATACATATACATGACATACTAGTAACTTAAGTGTATATATATATTTAAAATTTATAAAGGCTCTGACAAAACTAATCTTCAAATAATAATGTCAACTCGCTCCTGATTCTTACTTTATGATTTAATATTACTATTAAATATATCTAGCTTCATGAGTGGGAATGAATGTATTAAAACTACATAGTTCATAAATCCATATAATTTGTTGGAGAAGACATAATTCTATACTTTTGTGAAGGCTTACCCTAGTTTGTTGTACACGTATATCTGATTTAATATTGAATTTCTGTGGACCAGTTTGGCCTTCAGTTCCAAACATCTCGCAAATATGGTTTCTATCAGTGCATGGATAGCCTTCAGTAAGCTTAATACCAAGAACACTACATGTAGCAAAGCAATCAATCCTTAGAAACTGCAACCATTGTGGTTGTACCATATTTTGTTAAAAATCAAATTATATGGATCATTTAATTCCTTGGTTGTTTTTATTTTTATTTATTTTTTTGTTACCAGTTTTATAACATCTTAGTGGAAATAAACTTTTATCAACGTACAAGATAATATTAGAGAAATGTGTGTATGAATTGATAGAACACTTCTTTCTATAAGTTGAATCTTGAGCAAAGCAGGGCAGTATAGAGAGGGTGGAGTGGGGTGTGGGTCACTCAGGCAGACAGTGTTACATTACAGTCCTCTCAACCCCCCCTCTCATTCATCAGTCCTGACTCAAATAGAAAGAAGGCTGGCGAATTGATTAAATCCCTATCCACATTCTGGACGGAAATAAACACAGCCTGCATGCATTCTAGGCTGTTCAATTCCTTCCATATATTGTAGCATCAGATATTACTGGTATATATACTCTACATGTCATAATCACAGTGTAAAGCAGATGTACTGTAACCAATGTGTTTATTATACACATACACATATAATGAAATACTCAAACTATGTTATATCTGTGTTATATTAAATTGTAATATGAGGAGAACTGCATAGCACTCACTACATGTACCTTGGCAAGATTCTGGCATTTGTCCAGTCTATATATTCACATATCAATACCCATTGTTATTGCAGCTAAATTATTTTATCTGATTGTCTGCAGTGTGAAATCTATTCACTTAAATGAAGCCCTGTAGTCCAATAGACTTGGTCATGATTATTTATTACTAACAGCAACACACACACATAAAATAAACAGGGAACCTTATTTGGCTGTTCTTTTTACAAGAAACTTTATGTCTTAAGGATGTATCTAACTGAACAATGCATATTCACGATAACACCATTACACAATGTTTAAACCAAAATAATTAATTATTTACTTGTATTAAAGACTGTAGCTGAACAGGATATAAACATAGGGAGTGTCTACAAGCTTTGATGCTAGCATTACAGTCCTATCAGTGAAATCTATTTCAAATGATAGCATTTATATTAGTCTTTGATGAATTCCCAATAACAGTTTTGATAAAAAAGATTAATCAATTTGTTAATTTAACAATCAGTCTTTCGAATTTCATTGTTTATATAAATAATAGAAAGTATTTGAATCATTAATACATTTACTATTGATCTAAATAGGAAACCATGTTAAAGTTAGTCGGCCAGTAGCATATATATGTCTATATAACAGCAGTGTATGTGTTGTAGTTGATGAATATAAGCAGGCTTTTTTTATGCTTCAAACACTTGCTTAGTTTTGGTCCTGACCTAATTCTGTCTTTCATATGTATTGCCTCTGCTATAGCTCAACATAAACACCAAATGTAAATTGATTTATCTCCATGTTTATTTTAACGAAAGATAAAAATAACATTTGGTAAGGTTGCCCTTATTAAAATTCTGAATATATATTCATGTCTTGTTTTGATAATCTTAATAATTTTTGTTTTTGTTTGTCTCATTGGTACATTGTAATATTGAATGGCACATTAATTTTCTCAATTATTGCTTATCTATTCTTATCATTGTCTTTTTATGTACAAATTGAGGCTTTATTTGACCCCTATTATGAGCTGTATGTCCATAACGAAGATATTATCTATATTTAGCACATTGATTTTTACCTAGAGCCTTTAGTTTAATTTATATGGGAGTTGTATGGATTTATTATGATATGAATACAATCAACAGATGTTATGTACAATATGTGTTGTGCTGTCTATTCCGGCAAAACGTGTTTAATGTAGTTTATAAGTGTGTGTACATGCATACATACATGCATATGGAAGCTTACTTACTAAAGAACAAAAACACAAATAAATGAAATAAATTAAAATCATCAAAATTAATTCTAAAAATACTGAAACCCTTGCTGCTATTTACAAGTTTGTGCTGATTAATGTGCATGGATAGAAATAAACCTAAACATAGTTTAAAAAATTACCATTTATCAAACAAATGACCTGAATGTCATTTTCACAACAGCATTATTTAACTAACATAGAAGAAAAGCTGAGCAACTGTTGAATCCTAAAGAGTATGATTTAGTTTTTTTTTAAATTCATGATTGTCATATGTTTTTTCGATTAGCCTTTTGGCTGAATCTTTCATTCTGTTGGGTAATGACGTATCGAGTTTATATTTTTGATAGAAATTAATTTCATACAAAGCCAAATGGACAAAATTAAATATAGTTGCTTCAAAGTTTTCTTTTCCCTTTAAAATATAAATATTTTTGTCGTGAAAATGTTTAATATTGAATATTGTGGCCAAAATTAATATTTTTTCTAAGGCCAATTTAGGGGCTTATAAATTTGACTTTTATCAACTCCAGTATTGGAAATATTTACCTCTTGAAAATAGTAAAATTGAAATATTTAGATTAAATTGAATATTCTAGCCAATCTTCAGCAGTATAGCATGACCAATGACTATGTATGCAATATTCACAAGGCTTCATACCATCCATATGTAATGGATTATTATTACATTTTACTTTTTTTTTGCATCATTGTTTCCATCAGTTACATGTAGCTTGATCAAAATGACTATTGTCCCCATATTTATTGAATTATCACTTTATATTGATTAAGGTTTCCTTTTTTTCACAAATTTCTGCTCTTTTCCAGGTTGTGATGTGTCAAACTCCACGCAGGTAATGATTTTAAGCTTCCCTCGTTACTGCCGATATAGAACTGTAATGAAAAGGCTTGAAAAATGTGAAGACAATTGGCTACGTAATGCTCTAGTCTGTGCCATCGGAGGATTCACCGTCAAGAACAGTAACTCACGGGTGCTATTTTGTCGAGACACATTTGATGACCCAGAACTAGACAATTTAGAGATACGGTGTGATCACTTAGGTAAGACTCAATACATATACATGTAGTACTGTTTTACAGCACATTGTACTTTTTATCCAAGTGGATTAAAAAATATATTTACCAGCAAATAAATAAAATTGGCAGGTAAGATGTCTTATGGATAGATCATGCCTTATAATGTGATTGGGTCCATTTAGTATGGTGTGCATTCTTATGCACTAGATGTAAAAAATCATAAATAAAAATTTAAATGGTTAGAGTTGTTTATTGCCACCAAATGCAGCACTTCTTCTATACTTTAGGCATAATAATGAAAGAGATACTACAGTTTTTTCTGCCATGTTTTGATAATTGTTTTATGACATTTCAGCCCCCAATTTAAAAGGAAGGCCTCGGAAGAAACGTTTACAGTCAAAGAAGGAATCGTCTTTAGAATCTGACAGTGGGGAATCTAATGGTGACCTATTTTTACCTCCATCTGCTACCAAAGCAAAGCCTTCACCTGTAAGTCATTAAGGCCTTCTCAAATCTATGACAGGGCAGGTTTTAGTACAAAAATCAGTTGACATACATATTTTTAAATTTGTTTCTTTGTTTTTGTGGTCAGATATTTTACTATTGCCTCCCAATAAATCTGACACTGTCAAATAATCTGTAATATGCTCACTGAAAAACCAAATTAAGGGTTCAAACTACTTTTAGTAGGAATTTCAATGTATCTTTTTTTCCTTTGTTTGTTTAACTTTGAATAGCCGAAGGTGTTAGCAAGTTTTTTGTGTTTTCAGTTAATGATACGAACGAGGAAGGATAGCGTGAAGAATGGAACCCATTTAAGAGACAAGAGAAATATTACAAAAGAGGAGCAGTCATTTTTGCAGTCACTCCATAAATACATGAAGAGTCGAAAAACACCTATTGAGAGAATACCATCATTGGGATTCAAACAAAGTATGTTTGTTTTGTTGATAATTATATCTATCAAATTTCATTTCTCAAAATAAATTGGTCTTATAGTTTGTAAAAATATTCATCACATTTTGTTTAAAACATGAGTATTTTGGATTAGTATTCTATCCATATTGTTGCATTCTTTTACCAACAGCTTATTGCAGGTTTCAGCCTGGTTTTCCATCATCTCTAGGATAGAAATGGGCAATCCTTGAGCATATTTGTGTGAAGTAGCTTGAGTATGATGTATAACCCAAATCAAATATTAAAAAAACTGTTAGCATTGACAGCTTTCTTTTTGTAACCAATTTAAACTTCAAAGTATTTGCTGTTGGCCTCCGGTAGATGAGTTAGTCATTGGAGGAGTCTCTCTCAATGGAGGGTGTGAAAAACATTTTTTGACTGGGTTTTCTTTTGTGTTTCCAGTGTAGTTCAGTTAGGCAAAGTGAGAAATCATATGGACAATTCATCGTCATATAAGTGAAATAATGTTGAGTACACCATGAACTACAATCAAACAAACAAAGAGAACTATTCTATTAATTTAAAATTGTACAATCTGTATTTTTTTGTTTTTCAGTTGACATATATGTTTTCTACACATATGCAAGAAAACTTGGTGGTTATGATCAAGTAAGTATTAATAACAGTTAAACAAAAATTCCTGAAAGTAGATATCAATGTGGCAGTGACTTTCAAATTCTCAATCTCATTGACAGTTTGGAATTATCTGCCCTTTGTGAAACTTTATTATCTCCCCTTCATTATTGGTGATCTTCAGTTGTGGTTATGGCATTCACCAAACAAACCAAAGGGTGATAGGGGTGAAGATTAGGCAGTTTAAATATGCCATTTTATAACCACAAAGAATGTATTTTTATGTAACGCAGGATTTTCAATGATTAATTACCCTAATAAAACATGATTATGCATTTGATGACAATGTTTTTATTTGTGTGGAAATGTTAAGTGTATTCCAGCTATTTTAATAACTCTGCAGTTTGAATAGATGGCTCTTGGTTTTTATCTGCCATAAATATCTAAACATTTCTTTCCTTGTGCTGACTTTGGAGTCAATGTTTGAAATGGTGAGTATTTTCACTGAATCCTGGTTTTTGGACTTTCATTTTCACTGATTTTCTCTTCTTTTGCCATATTTTTTGTTAGCAATCCAACAAATGTAGTTAATAATTAGTGCATTTATTTTGAGAATTGTTGGGAGAGGGGGTTGGGTAAATTTTATTTTATTTTAATTTATTCTTGTATCTTTAGTATATGGAATTTATTTTTCTTTGAGTATCATTGGATTGAATTATACATTTTGTAGTCCTGTTGTTTCAATTTATACAGTTGCACATTTTGTTTTCCTAGGTTGATGAACAATTAATGTTCCATAATAATTAGGTCAAGGATAAATTTATATTGACCGCTTGTTCAGTTAGGGGACATCTGGAGAATCTGGGATTGTCACACAAATTTTTATACCCCTAATGAAAATTGTCTTAATATGGTATGGAGGCGGTCCCGAGATCCGTCCACGCGTCCATTCGGTCTTTGCCTGGACAGCTCCAATTATTTGTTTGGATAAACCATTTTTTATTTCTTTTTGTTATCTACGTGGATGCGAAATCTTATCGTATGGATGCTTGCTAGCAGGGCTCAAAAATATTCAAATGCTGTATTGACTCCTAAAACAGCATTTCTTGAAAAAGACAGATTTCAGCTAGTAGGGTCTGAAGTTGATTTGCCGATGTCCTCCCACCTGATGATCAGGGCTTACCAGGCAGTGCTTGCTCATGCTGTACTATGTCAGAAGCAGCAAATCTTCTTTTCAATCATTATTTTGTCCAATGACTGGGCATTATTAAACTGTAAAACTGTTTAGTATGCAAGGTTTCCACATCTACACTTATATTCTTAGTATTTAGAACCTATAATTCTTTACTGTTATATGAACAGTCAAAAAAAAATTATTTTGTAAGCTTTGAACTATTGAACTTACAAAAATAAATGCCGTGTTCAACACATGCCTGGCATGGGCTGCTATTGCACACAGGCATCATTTTGAATTTGATAGGCTATATTTTTGAAAGTACAATCCTTGTTTGTCAACTCATAAATGCATGGTATTGTTATTATGTAGGTTGAATGGTGAACTCTGAACCTCTTCGTTTAACTGTACACAATACAAGCTGGTTTTAAAACATCCTGAAAAGAACTGGAACAAAAGAATAGTTGCTTTCCCAGGATAACCCATGAATCACTGAATGAAATGACCATTGGCTTGCCATTTTTGTTGTTGTTTTTTTATTTGCTCAAATTTCATGTGACTATGGGTAGTTTTCTTGGCAATGAGATTCACTCATAGACTGTCTGTCTGGCGTTGAGATCGGTCAGACCGCAGGAAAGCAAACCATGCTCTAGAGAAGGGTATGGTCTGGTAAAATGATATACTTGGCAATGTAACAAATGAGCAGCAGAAGAGGGGTTTTTTCTTGTTCTTTTGGCTTTCAGACAGTTTTCCAATAGCCTTAATGTCTTTCATTGTCAGACAAGAAAGTGTGCTGTGCCATACTTAAGCAATGTACAAGATTATTATAGATCTGATTCACCATATATGTTGTTACCCCATTAATCAAATACACTGTATACTCATTGATGGAATTTCAGGTAACCGCGGTTTACAGTATCCCAATGGCAATCGATTCCACTCTTCTATTGGTGCCCTCTTTTAATTTGAATCCGATCTATAAAGCAGAATTTGGAATGAAATTTTGATTTTTGTTTGTGTTTGCATGTCTGGTTTCCATGGTTATGGTGGACATTAATGTTTTATATGGCAACCCATGAGGGCATATGTTGAGTTTGCTAAAACTTGTTTTTGTTGTTTGAGAAAGGACTATTGGGACTACATGTACAATGTAGATGTTATAGCAGCGTTGATCCACGATAAATGGATATAGCTCATAGCCTGTTTACATTTTGTTCTCAGATAACCCAGAAGAGGTTATGGAAGCATCTCTACGATCAGTTAGGAGGAAACCCTGGCAGTACTAGTGCTGCCACCTGTACCAGAAGGCACTATGAGAGGTACATACTTTTTGTCCCAATTTTACCAATTCCGTCTGGAAATAGGGCCACGATTCATGTAATGTTATTATTTACAAAATATATCTTGTATAGATCATTTCCAGGTAACCGGCAGGCGGTTGGAGGGAGCTTCATGTTGCCCAGGTGCTCTAAGAGCTAAAGGGGAGCAGGAAGCTGTTCTGTTCGTGGTGTCTGTAATGCGTCCTGTTATAGTCCTGTATTTGTCCTGTCCTGTTGTTGCCAGTGATGTTGAGGGTGGTTTCTTTCACCCATTGGGCTGGCACGTCGTCATATAAGTGTATACCCTTGAGTACGACGTTAAACCCCAATCAAACAAACAAACAAATACAGTTAACCGATTTGTCTTTAAACTCAAAATTGAGCTTCATTGAATTGCTACGAGGTTCAGGGTTGCTTGTCTCTTAATTATACAAACCAGCATGATGATATGCATTTGGCCTTTTGTTAGACAAACATATGGATTCCCCCAATGTATTCATCTGAATTGTAGACAGATAGGAGTAAACAGGATTTCCAGATCCATAGGTGCCACCAAAATGGACTCTAGCGCTGCTACGATACACACTGGGTAACACACTAGATGTAAAGCTAGAAATAACAGAAATCCTTTTTTTTTTCATATATTTTTCATATAAGTTCAAAGCTGATCAGTTTAACTCAGAAACAATATGGAGAGCAATAAGTCATGGTAAAATATTAGAATTATTTTCAAAGGAAGATAATTATGTCCGTAAGTCTAACAAACATTCAATCAATTTAAGTCATCAGTGGTCAATGTACATGCATTTAACCATACTGCATGCCGTTTTTGGGAGATTTGTAAATTGCCTTTTTGCTGTGTTTCTATTTTAATCCCTCAGAGTTTAATCCTCCCATATTTTAAGTTACGGTAGTTCTTTTCATATCCTGGCCCTACTTTCAAGCAAGGTGTTGTGAACATGTATGTTTGCTTGTACATAAATGTTATCGTCATACATGTAGTTTATAGTCCATTGTTGACGATAAGCCTTTTTAGAAGAGATTTCAGCCTTTTGTTGAATGTAAGGTGTTGAGCCTAGCTCCTCAGCAACTGGTTCACATTCTTTAGCTACATAGTTATTCAAGCAAGCAGAGAGGAATAGAAAAATTAAATCTGTTTTACTTTTTCATTTCAAATATTTGATATTACATGTATTGTGGTTTTCAGTCCTATGACCCCCTTTTTTCTTTATACTGAGTGCAGAAGCAGCTATTTGGTTTTAATTGTTTTTTTGCTTCTGCACATATTGTTGGTATGGGATAAATGTTTGTTGTCCTTAGAGATTCATATATTCATTCAGACATATTTATTTTTGTAATATGTGGTTAAAATAGCCTCCAGGTTTTGTATCAAATGTGACCCATAAAGTTTCTTCTACCAGTTTACACACAATATATCTTGTCATACATAAATAAATTGTATTGACTACTTGAAGTAACTAAAGCACTCCTTAGTATTTGCTGCAGAGGTTTATGTTTTTTGCAGCTAACATACACATACAAACTAGCAGGCCCACCACTTAAGACTCATGTTGAAAAAATACACTCATAATTCCAGTCAAATCACCTTTTCCTACCTAAGTTAAGAACAGTTTTTTCATAAAAGAGTTATGGGGCAGTGCAATATACATTGTAGCCCTTTTTTTTTTAATGAAACAAAATGAAATACAACCACATGTATGGTATTAACAGAAGAAGAAAAGTTTGAAGTATGTATCTATAAATTTGAGTGATGGCCATATTGGTTTGCGAACTAAGATCAAATGTAATCCCATCTGTTTCTTAACTGAAGGAAACTATTTTCCAAGTGTGAAATAGGGCCTGTGGCTTTGTGGTAGCGTGGGCGCTTACCAAACTAATCCTGCCTATCGACCATCAGGTATATGAGCGAGGCACAAGTTATGGCTCGGGTAATCGCAGGGGTGGTTTTTACAAAGTTTTCCACCGTAATAAGGAAAGGTGCAGTGTGAAGTGGTCAATCCATCATCATATAAGTGAAATACCCTTGCGTATGACGTTAAACCCCAATCAAACAAACCAAGTGTGAAATATGTCCATGACATCATTCTCAAGTATTGTGTTAACAACATATACAGACGTAAATAATGCTAAAAATTGCAATGGCCATTTTGTTTGATGGAGTTTGGTGATATCCATGCGAAACATTGCTCATGAGATGTATTGTCATTGATATATTTGTAGACTCCTCTTACCCTATGAGAGATACTTAAATGGAGAAGATCGTCCTCTTACACCCACTGTGAAAAAAGACACCGACAAAAATGAGAATAAAGAAATTAGTAAAAATGATGGTCAAATGGTGGATAAATACCCTGATGAAACCAAATTATTTCCCCAGAACAGTGTCAAGGTAAGATATCAATCAGGGTTTCATCCACTTAAGGGGCACAGGTGGCTGTAGGGAGCTTCATGTTGGACTGGTGCTCTTAGAGCTAACCAGCTACATACACCCTAATCAAACTAACTAATCAAACAAATCTACCTGTATCAGAAGCAGTTTCTGTTAAATGTATAGGTATGAATGCTTAATGTTAAAAAGTAAAACAAATAATATCCTCCGAATCAGGGGCTTAACCAGAAATCAAAAGTATGGTGTCCAAAATGGTCATTTTGATTCACTTTTCAAACAGCTGGATATCCAATTTTGACAGTTGTCCTATCTCCTACATGTTAAAGTTTCTTAACCTAGGGTGTCCAAATGAGGCTATTGTTCACTTCAAGGCGGACGGGTGTCTGCCTAAGCCATTGCTCTGAATACACAGAAAGACACTTTTCAGATAAAATAAACCCATTATCCAAAAGGACATTATGTATAGATAACAAAGAAGATATGTTGTAATGTCTTTGATTGTGTCTTGTGATTGTCCTGTCACTGTTTGTTGCCTGGGACATTAAGGGTGGTTTCCTTCACTAATTGGGCTGGCACGCTTTCATAAGAGTGAAATAACCGTATGTACAACACGTAAACCCCAATCAAACTAACAAACAAACCCTCTCCCATTGGCTGGCAAACAAATAAACAAACCTGAGATTTATGTGTCAAGGAACCATATTAACAAAAATGTTATCAATGTGTTATGTTGCAGGCCAAACTGGAAGTTAATCGTGTGCGTTCCCCAATCCTGAAAGTGGAACCTAAAGAGCTGACAATTGCTGCCCCTGTAGCAGATAGCATCAGACCAGTGCTCACTGAACAATCTACTAATAAAAAAGTGGAGGGTGTAGATGTGGTGAAGTCAAACTCAAGAACGGACATTTGTAGTCGTGCTAATTCAGTGGAACTGTCACATGACTCTAGATATAGAAACACTCCCAGTATTTGCAATCCGGTATCAACTGAGAAAGCTGCCCATCATCCTATCTCGCCTTACCATGCTCCCATGTTAAAGCATCCTTATCAGAAAAGTCCGTCATTACAGTCTCCTCCACATTTACTTCCTGCACACACACGTTTTTATAACTACTCACAGTCTCAGTTTACCCGAGCTTTGCCAGGCACACCTCCCCCAAACTTAGGGATGAAACCTTTACCTGAGAGCACCTACAATAGACACATGTCTAACTCGTCCCCATCAGTTACTCCAGGTGAAACCTTGCGACCATCTCATCACAAAGAGCATCCGTCCAGTCATCGGCCATCCGTCATACATCATACTACTCAGAAGATCAAACCGGCTCATCAGAACAGTGTTAGAGACAAATCCCCTCACCCTGATCGACATACTCCTCCCAGACAAGCTTTACCTGCTCACAGTAACCATCTCAAACGGTGCTACCCTCCCTACATAGATCCAACAGCATTAGGTCAGCCCATCCATCATGTGTCACCTTATGATTATGCCTCAAAACAAGTAAGCCAGCCTCTTCATTCCAGTCTTAAGAAACAGAGATTACAAGATCCAAGCAGTCCTCATTATTATCTCGCTCAGATGAGGAGCCTAGCAGGAGATTATGCCAACAAGGCAAAGGGTGCTGCCGCTAACAGAACACAACAACCACAACCCTCACATCAGCCTATCATACCTAAAGTGAGCCCTTCAGAGGAGCAGCCTACTGACCTGAGCATTAAAAAAAATATGCAGCAAAACCTAAATCAGAAAACTGGAATGGACTTGTCCTCAAAAAGTCGTAATGTGACTCCAAATCGTGACAATTCACCCCCTTGCTATCGTGCTTTGCCCTCAGAATTATATCATAGTTCATTATCAAGAAGCACACTACCATCTCGTGTACAAGGCAGCCCATCTATAATGCCTGCACACATGAAGCCATTAGAGCGAGCCTCATCCCGGTCACCTCATGGTATTTCTAGACAGATCTCACCCGTACCATTCAAACCCTCCAGGAGAGAAACCCACGAGAGGACTCCTCCAGCTCATGCTACAGTAAGCAGTATTTCCTCAACGAAATACAAGTCCTCTTTTAGGACGAACTAAATGTTAAATCTTTAGAATGCTTTAGAATAGCAGTTACATTTAACATACATTTTTATTACAGTTCAAGGACTTCTAGAAAGTTCCTACATCAGAACTAACTAGATTTGTGTTGCTTGCTTTTGAAAGAAATCTTCCTTCCTTTCAGTGGCAACTTTGTACATGTAATGATGTTGATATTAGCGCCCCTATGGTTGTTGTTATAACTAACAAGAGCTGCACAATTCCAGCCAAACAGGCTTAAAAATGTGTCAAAACATGCAGACTGTGTCAATGTTTGGTTGTGCTGATATTGTGAGCTGATTAAATTAGACTTTTCCTGATGATAACTCAAGAACCATGCTAGGTATTGACATGTGGTAAAGTGCATTAAGTAGGAAATTTTCAGGTAAATAAAAAAGTCAGAAGTTGGTTATAGGGACTCGGCTGTTGCTTTATATATGTCAGAGATGAGTTAATATTTCTTCAGTTCATGACATTCATTAATTCCCAATACAGAAAAATGTTACTCTTGGGGAATTTTTCTAACATGTTTACTGCATTACTTAAATTAAATCTCAATGTTTTTTTCAGACTCCTGATATGACAATGGCAGCCAAAACATTCCCCTCAGACCCGAATCATCTATTACACCCAGCATTTCCACATACATATCTCAGTCCACCCATGGTGCCACATGGAATGCTCAACATTTCTCCACATCAAGTTCACAATATGTACCAGGCCCATATGAGAGCTAATGTGGCTCAAGCAGCAGTGTTTGAGGAGATGGTGAAGCGTAATATACCGCCAGGATCCACCTCATCAGCATCAGTCTATAACACACCTGATAGACATCGTACTGCAAGCCCTCGTCAGCCATACCCACATTAGCCCTGCTGTCTCTACAGAAGATTTTATATTGTTACATGTATCTTCAAAATTATATTGTTAAGCATAGCCAGCGTCATTTGAAATGGCTGTGGCTACTGATCATCCTGGATGCATCACTCACATGTCACCAGGTGGACCTCAGGTATCTTAGTCACACAAAGTGACTCCAGCTCTCACAGGGCTGGATTTTATATTGTCTCTCAGCAGTTGTCCACCATATTAAATTAGGTAATGTAAGAAGTGGACGATCCATTCTCATGTTAAGGACATTCCCTTGAGAATGAAGTTAAATCCACAATCAAATAAACAAACAAAAATACACTCTTCCTATTTAATTTGAGATAATAATTCTATGAATTGCAATGTTTGTAAAGTGGTGCTGGCCACTCCTCTTAGATCATCCTGATCCCTCACACTCAATTACTCAGTTTTTTCTGACTTCCAACTTTAAAAGAGAAAATTTAGTGGAATAATGCATTTTCATGAATATTTTTTAGGGTAAAGAAAGTTTTGCTATCTATGAAATGTTTTTGGAGCTAATGTCATTGCATATAGAACTATATTTATAATGATCAGTTAGAATATATTGGTCTGAATGATTTTTTTCAAATCAAATGTTTTTTTACTACTGTTTTGTTTTTGTGGGCTTTTTGAGTATATCTATATCAGGAAATCATGGCGTATCCTCAACTACATGCTGTTCATGGTGACTTCATTCAATCCAGTATAAAAGTGTCGACCAGCATCCTATCAAAATGATATACATGTGGGCTATGAATATATTACCAAGTTCATTGGAGTCTGTTTTTTGTGCCATGCTTATTGTCCGGTGCTTGTGTTTTATTGTTGCCAATGCTGTCCATCCGTCAACTTCACTCAAGATGGTCTTCTTGACAATGAAAAACTCAATAATTATTTGATCTGATTGAAAATGTGTTGGAAGTGTTGTAACAGATAAAGACTACCGGGTAGTAAAACAGGCAGTAGACACTGATGAAAACATGTTGACGTTTTACATGGTAGAAGTTTGGGTTAATCATGCCAGCAAGTTCCTCGTGAAACATTGATAACCGGTATGGCAGTATGAGCAGAGAAAGCAATGGTTTGTTGGTCCACGTTTTAATATAAGTATTGCTCTTTCAAGACTTGTGTGATCCATAGGTATATAGTTTCAAGGCTTAGCTTTTTAAGTTTTTCTAATAATATACAACATAGGACTATGTCCTGAAATAAACTCTCATCTCGCGCTACTCTTTATCCCATTCAAACAAATTGATCTTTGTTTGCGTTGACTGCTCAAATTAATATTAAAATCAGATTTTTCATTATCTTAAAATAAACTATTAGAGCTGTTTTTGAATAATTGTCTAAGGAAAAGAGGAGCTTGTATCCGTCCAGCTGTATCATTTCATTCTGGGTACATTTATGTTGTCTAAAAGTTATTTAATCTATGCAATATAAAGGTGTCTATATGGTGCTACAATGTTACAGTAAGTTTTTATTTTCTTCATAGCATTTATAGAATATTGATCTAGGACAATTTCAAGACTTTATAAGAATCATTTCTTTAACTTCATCTGAAATAATTCAACCAGAAAATAATCTGTTCACTAAAGAGTGGGCTATCCAATTAATGTTGGCCAGTTTTGAAAAATATGCCAGGTTGTTATTTTTTGATTGAATGAGGTTGCATGTTAAATGCATCATTTGGACAGTCTTTGATGCTTTTAATCTATACAAATGAGACTGGCTGCTCGGAATCTATTTTAGAGCTTCTTCATTTTTAACTTGAAATATGTTTGTTTCTTTGTTATGAGGAGGTTTTGAAAACTATGTGTCTCAAGATAATGTTCTCAGTATGTATGTCAGTTAAAGTAGGTATGTCAATGTTAAACTCTTGAAATACCATGGTTTTTGTCTTTATAGGAAAATCTAAAATGGCACCATGGGTATATATTTACTGTAAATATTCTATGTCTATCTATAAGCATTTATTAAGATGATAGTTATCCAGTGTGAAATGCACTAATTGTTAGATCTAATCAATGTTCAGAGGTTCTTTAATCTTTGTTGATTTATAGAATGTTTATCTTAATTCATAGTGCATGTATATCTAACACCGTCATTCAAATGTTTAATTCAAAGTGGAGCAGTTATTTTACATTATCTTATCCATTGATTTTACCCTTGTATTTCTCCCCCTAGTGCAATACAATTTAAATATTTTTTATTACCTGTCGTGAGGGTTAGTTTTCTGAAACTTTCCCCACTGTTTACATGGCATACAT
>JAVFBX010232261.1:0-10778 GCA_034783855.1 Mopalia kennerleyi | reverse complement strand
TACTCAAGGGTATTTCACTTATATGACGACGGATTGTCCACTTCACACTGTTCCTTGCCCTAGTACGGTGGAAAACCTAAAGGAAACCTCGTAAAAACCACCCCCGCGATTGCCAGAGCCACGCCGTGTGACTCACTCATATACCTGAGGGTCGACAGACAGACTTAATCCTGTGAACTGTAATCAAAGCAGGCTTTAGAAAGCGCGCCCGCTAACCACTATGCCACGGCCACAGGCCCCTGTCGTAGTATTGAAGGGACATTAATTTTCCAACAGAGTGAAACACATTTTAAGGTTGTGTTGACATATCAGCGAGACCTTTTTTCTTGTTGACATCATCTCCGTATAAAGGTCATAAACTTGAGCATGGCGTTTAACACCAATCAATCAATACAGCTGACCTAAATATGTCAGGAATTATAATTTACCCCTTGATCTTTAAGGTCTCTTAGTTCACTTTTTTGATATTGGTCAATACCAAAGTAGGGCCAAACCGGATGAACACCTTAGAAATTGGAGTGAAAAAAAAATATATTCAGCTGTATGTTTCTTTGCTGATATAACTGTCAACACTCATGCTTATTTTCAATCTGGCAAATGTCACTGCTTTTTCTTGTGACAGTTTTATATTGGCAAAAAACTAGAGCATTGGAACATGAACAGTGTCCAATGAATGTGTGCACCCAATAACATGACAGAGACTAGGCCAACCAGTTCCTGCCCTATCCTGTTATGATTGGAATTAGGACAAGCAAGTGTGAAACAATTTCATGTAGGCTACATGTAGATCAACAAGACACTTTCGTGATGTAGAAAGTAGTTTAATTGTTAAGATAGATTTAAAGCTGGTAAATGTAATACAGAACCCTTAAGTTACCCTCATTTAATGCCCCACATGAACTTTTGTTTTTGAGTGCATTTCTTACAGGACACGCAATACATCACAATAAGAAAGATTTATGTTTTGTGTTAAAGTGGTCTGCTGAATACATTGGGCTAAACTATTGATCACAATTAATACATCTAAGGAAAAATAATCATTATCTATGTCTATAATTAAACACAAATAAAAAGATTGTTTCATTTGTTTGTATGTTTGGCTTGGGTTTAACATAATTCTTAAGCTTATTTCACTCACATGATGGCGTGCCAGTTCAATGGGTGAAGGAAACTCTACGCCACTGGCGATAAACAAAGACAAGACAGGACAAATACAGAATAACCTCAGGATGTGATTCAAAGACATCAGCTTCATGTTGACCCTGAAGCTTTGAAGCACCAGGTCAACAGGAAACTCCCTCCCAACCCTCCCCAAAATATAAAGAACTAAAATGAGTCCCATGATGCTACAAGAATACAGGGTTGTCTCTACTCTCCGAAACATCTGAATATTTTGGTCTTGACACCGCGGTTTTTATAGACACTTTTTCATCGGGAATACCCCTATGAAAAATAACGGCAAATTGAGTTTTTCTTAAATTTTATATTCAGTTTTGTTTGAGAAATTGAGTTTTGGCTTATTACGGCCACTGACGAGCTATACAATTCAGAATTAACAGTGAATTTTCGATGAAAAGTTAATAAAATTGAGTATTAGTGCATTTTGCGTGCCAAAAAAATATTGAGTTTTAGACAATATCAAATTGAGTTCATGATAATTTTTTGTCTATAAAAACCCCTGCTTGACAGAAGGATGCATGCCCAGAATGGGGCCAGTGGTGGACATGAGTAAAAATTCATATAGAGGAGCTGGTTAGCTATCTTCCCTTAAATGTATAACTGACTGGCCATAAGTGGACAGACAAATGTATGTTCTGTGTCTACAGCCAGGAAAAGATAGTCAAGTCTTTCCTGGATTTCAACCATTACTTACTTGTCTTCATTGTTTTTATCAGCCAAATGATATGTTGATGTTGTATGCTATACTCAAGGTTATTTCACCGACGACTGTGTATTCTAACAATGGTTGACACTAACACAACCGTCAATGTTAAGTGTTATGAAAATGTTGGAAAGTAAATCTGCCTCCAGTGATAAGTTAAGACAGCATCGCTACTCTTCAAACAAACTGCACCTTAGCAAGATGGCCAGTAAAGAAGTGAATGTTAAGTGTGCACCTTTTTATTATTATAGTAAAGATCATCTTGCATTTTACCCCATTTCTAGTATTATTCCAAAATAAATTGCAAATCGGCATGCTTTTGGAATACAAAATCAAAAAGGTTAATCTTCAAATTTGTCTCAAAAAATTTTGGCATTTGTTATTTATAAAGTTTCCATTTCAAATAGCTATCCACTACATGAGTTAAACCTTTTGTAGCCTCCTTGGTGACGTTATCTACACTAGGAGAGTCCATTAATGTATCTATCAGGAATTACCTATGGTTCAATGATATCAATCAACCAATATTTGAATGATTGATTTGGTGTTTTACAGTGCTTATGGGTGTTTCACTTATATGACAGGTGTATTCCAATAATAATTGACACTAGCACAACTAAGATGTAAAGCATATTCATAACGTTGAAAAGTTAATATTCCTCCAGTGTTAAGTAAGGATAGAATTGACACTCTTCAAACAAACTGCCCTTAGCCAGAGGGCACCAATATTTGATTGTTTGTTTGATTGTTTGTTGACACAACTGACAGGTGAACAAAGTATTGTACAAACATGAAAGAAATATCACTTACAAAAAGCAGCAGAATATATATATGTACTTCACAAATATTAGATTCAACACACATCTTAGGTCATGCAACTGGTCTTTTTTCTCACAGTTACAAGAAAATTAATGAATGCTTGAGTCTAATTAATCCAGACTAATGCTAACGAGATACATGTTCTACACCCAATTGTTACGCCCATTACGCTTTCTCCCTTACGTTCAAGTCATTTCATGAATCAGAATTGCATTATCAAAAAAAAAAACAGTTGTAATTTTTTTCCTAACGTTCTGGTTTTTTATAATGAGTCCTTAATGAATAATACATAAAGTAATGATCTAAAATAAATGACCGCACACAAGGAATAGAAATTATTCTCTATAATGAACGACCTTCTTCATCAGCCGTCTAGCCAAAAGCCCTGGGGTTCTACTTGAGCTAAAGCGGGATTTAACACTGAATAAAAACCGTGATGCAAGTTTTTTGTTTATCAAAATGTATTGAAGTAAATATAACACTTGTATGAAACAGAGACAGTGTGTATGTCCCATCTTTTTTGCCAAAACTTCACACCTACATACATTGTACTTCCTGTAAAAGAAACAATTTGGTCTAACAAAATAAGGCGTGTAAACTTGTGAAATAAATGTTGTCTAGATCAACCCACAGTACATATACATTGAAATACAAAGATATTTATTTTTTTGGTTTGAATGGGGTTTAACGCCATATGTGAGAAGCATTATTTACAACACAAATTTAAATAAATATTTGTTTGTTTAACTACTTGTATTTCAACAGAGATTCATTTAAGTGTCATGTTTCCACACCTTTTGTTTTCAAATAATTATGAGATTTATGACATGCTTTAAGGTATGAAAAATGCAGAATCAGTTCAATGATTAAAAGCATGAAATAACCTTCATCAGCTGGTACTTGAACAAATGTATAAGTAATCCAGTAAGTCTATATAAATCTAGGCCTACAAGGAACACTTATAGAAGTGAAGGGCTTTAAAATATGAAATTAAATGAATTATAAAAAAAAATATCAACTTATAATATTCTTGGAAAAGTATTTACTTACACCATACAAATGGCTTAAAGGATTGGGTTTTTTTTTTTTAAACTAAAAATTTAAAAATATGAAAATGATTGCTTCATAGTAAAGCAAAGTTTTCAAAATTGACCAATCACAGAGCCGCTTCCAAAACCAGGTTTGTAAATGCCAGATTTCTGCAGACGAACCCGAGTTTACAGGTAACTTGTTCTTACTGTTTTCAACATGACTTGTCCTAGGTGACGATTTCCAGCACATTCTATTTTGACGATGCATCACAATGTGCAACAAAACACTTTACTTATGCAGGTCTAGCTTATCTAAGCTTGACTCAGTGTTTACAAGTCCTATGTAAGCTGGGTTTCAACTGGTCAGCTGGGACGGTGACCTTTCATGAACCCCAGAAAGCTTGACCTAGTTGAACACTAGTTGGACAGTGTTTGCGTTAGATCATAATCTTTGCTGTTTGTTTGATTGGGTTTAACGTCGTACTCAAGGGTATTTCACTTATATGACGTTGGCCAGCCCAATGGGTGAAAGAAACCACCCTTGACATCACTGGCAACAAACAAAGACAGGACGGGACAAATACAGGACTATAACAGGACGCAATACAGAGGAACTAGCTAACTACACTAAAGCTTACTGTCCTCCTCACAGGAATCCCCTTATTTCTGTTTTATACCCACTCTGGTTCCTGATTGGCCAGGCTGCCAGGAAACCCCTTATTGTTTTATAGTGATGTATTGAGGAATACAGGTGGCTGGTTTCAAGACAATGGTTTCTCTCGCTAACAATATACTGCTGCTGATGTTCTGTAGTAACTTGATTAGGTAACCTGATATGAATCTTACAACATGATTGTGTGAAAATAAGATGGACCGATATTAACAATAGAACTATGGCTTTATGATGTGATTAAAATCATATTTTCTGACGAATGTCTCAAAAGCTCTAGAAACGCTCAATTAGTTGGTATAGTATCCCGTAATAGAAAAACAAGGCCCTTCAGTCCTTAATTATTTAGATTAAATCAAAGAAGTGTAATGACAAAAATCTAACCAAATGAACATGCACCAGATATAATAGGTACTTCAATAGTATTTGAATATCACAAATGGGTTTGTTTGTTTGGGGTTAACGTTCTACCCATGGGTATACGTATTTCACTTCAGAAGATGGGTTGGCTGTGTCAATATGGTGACATTCACCTATTTTTGAAGTTTTACTATTATTATGCATTTCATAAATATAAAACAATCCCAAGATCTGATAATTCGTTTTCCACAACATGTCATCATCAATATATCAAACCCATTATGTTGAATAATTCAAGCATTTTATCCTGACTTTTGACACAACCATGTTGACATTATTTCATATTATGGCCTCAGCTAGCTTCATTGAAATGTTTTGAATATCCCTCTGAAGCAAGGCATTCATGACAATAATGCAAATGGTTCCTAGTCAACGCCTACAGAATTTAAGTGAATAAACTGTCAATATTTCACTGTCACTGTTTAACAATGAACAATTTCAATTTACTCTTTTCGCATGAAGGCTAAACTAAACTGTTCATCACGAATAAAACGCTTATAATTCAATCTTATGATCCAGTTCAATAATGTGACAAATTCAGCTTCATGTAGAAGAAATTCAACTGGACGCTTTATTGATCAATATGTAGCCAGAGGCAATTGAAAATCCATCTCATGCTATATTGACATAGTTTAAATCTTTTAGAAAGAGACAAAAAATGTCAGATCTGTCAATGGCTCTACAGCTAGAAGCTGTTATGTCGGCTAATTTCTGTAGGTTTCGCTTCAGAAGTTCACATAATTTTTCTTTCCCTGAATTTCCAACCAATCTAAAATCTTTTTAAAAAAACAAGAAACACTCTTTGGCTATTGTTCATTTTTGCTATGATAATATCACAACTGTGAAATAATAACTGTATTGTTCTTTATTGTTAGCAATTTCCATTCATATTTTTACATCATAATATTTAATTATTCAGTTACTGCTTTAAATCCACAAATACCTTATATACACTAGATTGTTGATCTGTTTAATATCTGGAATAGCATTGCTTTCTCTCAAGATGTGTAAATGTTATCCATAGATCAACTAAAGATCAATTAAGATGAAAAGCTTGTCTCCTTGAGTTTAACAAGAAGTAAAGATCTTTCATTGGTGATTAATTAATCCAGATTAAGACAGTGTAATCAATAAGTAAAGAGTGCTCAGTTGCTGTCTAATAGTTCTCAAACGTTTTACAACAAATTACTATATGACTATTACAAATTCACCCGGGGTTTGTACACGCCAGTTAGATCATTCTTGTTCTGACATTAGGGACACATTTGACCAAATTCTAGGAATTAATTGGAATACTTTCCATATGTTTAGTTTAGTTTATTTCAAGGATGACCAACGGGTATAAAAACCCACTGCATTTACTGTTGCAACTTAGTGTATTTTACCGATTAATAATTGTTCTTTAGATTTCACGGTAACGATAGATTCAAACATCTTCTTTCAACAAGCTTTAGAGTTAAGACAATGGTTTAAGACAAGATTTACTTGTTGAGTGATACTAAAATGATAGTATCATGTATTCACAAATAACACAAGTGAATGAGATAAGGTAGTATTTGATTATAACTTGCTTTGATCCTTTATCTCATCGTTCACCAAGCACTATAATAATACCGAATCCTGTGTTAAAGATTCCTTCATAATTCTAAAAATAAATTCCTATTTCTAAAAACAGACTTTAAAGTTGCATCATAAAGAGGTGTGGGTGATCCTATAATAAGATCTATTTAAATATATACAATAAATTTCCACATGACCAATTACGGCAACATAACACAAATACTTGTCAGTCATTCAACACAGTTACGAACAGCCTGCTTTCTATCCATTAGTTCAACTGATAATCTAAGCATAGTACACAAGTACTGCAGCTCCAAAGAATGAAAGACTCATGTTAACTGAATACTTTGTTCTGATTCATAGGTAAAACATAAGTCCCATTCCCACGGCAGCATTAAAACCAGCTTTAATTGTGAAAGTGGCCTAAACCCGGTTTGACATCCACTTGAATGCACAACATTGTTTTTAAGCTGGTTTTATTTCACCCAATTCCTATGTGGCTTGAAGCAATTTTCAATGTTTACACCAGTCGGTTTAAAATACCCATGTGAACAGAACGGCTTAAAAGTCCCAGATATGGAAAAGACGTCACACTGACGTATCGGTGGAGTGTGACGCTGTGAATCAAAACCAGATTAAATCAGTATGTGAACGGCTTAGAGCCAGTTTAGACAGCTGTCAAATCAACTGCCTTTATATGAAGCTGATGAGAGTTTAAAATGGTTTAGATTTAAGCAGGTTGATAATGTTGCCATGTGAAAGGGCATGTAGATACAAGGATATTGACTAAAGGTAATAAGCTACCTTTAGGTAATAATTCTGTCTGTATTCTTTTTTTTTAATATATAACAGCGTTTTGCTACAGAGTTAGACATATTCATCTAGTGTTATATGGTCTGAACTATTGTAAAAAATATTGATGAAATTGTATTTTGTAAAAACTGGCTTTATGATGTCATTCTTTGTCAGTGTTATCTTTTGTCACCAGCGTTGATAAACCAAAAAGTATTTGCAATGGGTTAATGAATTATAAACACATTTTAAAACAGGACAGTAGAATTCACCTGATAATGATACTGTAGGCTACAAAGTCATATCATAAGACTTGTCTCTTAGCTGATTTATGAAGTAAAGTTTGTCAAAAACCTAAATACCCAATAATCTATTCTCATGATTTAACACAAAATATTGGTAATTTGGGGTTAAATGTTATATTTAAACTAGTTCACTCAAATAATGGTTACACTTCAACTGAGCACAGAGATCATCAGAGCACAGAGAAAACAAAGAATGACATAGAGATCAACAGAGCACAGAGAACAAACAAGGACACAGATATCATAAGGGTACAGATAGCACAAGGGTTACGAGAGCATAAAGGCACGTGGACACAGAATACACCGAGAGCACGAGGACACAGGGAACACAAGGGCACAAAAGCACAGAATTTTAAGTTTGAAAATTGTGATTCAGTGTATTGTCAGTGTACAGCCGGATGGTTTCTGCCCGAATTCTAGCACTTGATTTTTTGTCGATAGGCAATGTTTCTCGAAAACCGTTCAAGCTACACTCTTGAAATTTGGCATGCTTATTTGAGACATATCAAGCTAAAAAATAGTCTTTCAAATTTTAAAAGTTCGGCCTACTTTTGTAATTATTCATCTTTTAATGAAAAAAATTAAATTTTCATCATTAATTTTAGAAATTTTAATATTAAAAGAGAACTAGGACGAATTTATCAAATTTGAAGAACCCTTTTTTAGTTTATTATGTCATCATCAAGCATATCGAATTTTAGGGTTGTAACTCAAACAGGTTTCGAGAAAACAGCGTTGAAACATTGCCTATTGACAAAAAATGAAGTGCTAGAATTCGGGCAGAAACGACCCGCCGTACACTGACAATGCACTGAATCACAATTTGTAAACTTAAAATTGAAGGACTTCTTATTGGAATTTTTGTATATTTGTTTCACTAAATACAGGTTAATCATGTGAATTTTCGTATTAACAAATAAAAATTAAACAGACAAATTTTGACCTCGAAGGGGCCGACCTACCTTAACGACAATGGCAACAATATGTCCATCAGTGTTGTCAAACAACTTTCATAAAGGGGACTGTTCCCTGTCAGTAGGAAGTCCACACAGTCAACAAATAAAATCGACAGACTGGTGTTTAAGCCAAACTCCGTGGTATTTTGGCATTTTACAAATTATTGCAATGCGAGAGAGAGACAGAGAGAATTTGAGGAAAACAAATTCATCTAATATCGCCAGTCTATTTTATTCGAGCAGCTGAACGAATTGGTTAAGATATTTAGTGTGAGGTGACGGAATCCTGGTCGAATAAAACAAATATTAGATATGCCAGATGGTTATTGCAGAGATACAGAGGCAAGGTTTTACTGTTTTAACAAGGCATCCTATTGGTGCCATCACAGCAATTTTCCATCTCCATATGATAGATGTGTAAATTTAAGAATAAATTTCGACAAAATGAAAACCATTGCTTAGGAAGTTATCTGTTACTTTAATGAGAATTCCAACCGTATTAAACAAAATATGACTGACTCACAGATTGGGGATGTCGTACTCGAGGTTATTTCACCTAATTTGAGGGCGTGCCAGACAAAAGCGAAAGAAGCCATAGTAAACGTTGCTGGCAACCATCGAAGACAAGACAGAATATTCACAAACAACGGCTGATAAGGTAGAGAAAAGTGCAGGATATTATACGTGATGGTGCCTCTCTTCGTTTTTATATCATTATGGGCTCACATTTAAATATTTGTATGTAGGATGTGGCTACGGTAATCGCCGTGATTATTTTTAAGAGGCTTACTTTGTGTTTTCCACCGTATTTAGGCAAGGAAGCGGAAGAAAGATTTTTAGAAAAGTTTGCAACAATATAACAAAGAAACTGTTTGCAGAACTCAAAATAATTGTGAGTTGTTTATTTATTATCTCATTCATAGATTTTAAATACCTCTCGAACCGAACGTTCGTAGTTCGCTCGAACCCATGTACAAATTATTCATGTTTGTCAGGCCGTGTCAAACGAAGACTTTAAAATGGCAGATTATATTTGCAAAAATAATATATTGAGCACCTAAGTATGGTGTGTTTATAAACAAGTCATTTAGCCTGATAGTATGTGCCTTCTTCCCTGTTGTCTCATTATTTAATCATATATTCTGTCTGTGTATGAGCAATGCCATTTAGGCCCTTTTACGACAACAATCTGCATATATCGGAGATCAAATCGGGTTATTCCCAGTCTTGTCTGCTTTAGCATTTTATAACAGAGCGGTTTTGTCTATCTACTATGAACCTTTAGGATATTATACTTAATGATTTATATCTACTTGTAAACCTCAGGTCAAACGAGTGCTGGGACTGTCCATAAAACATGTTTAGTGCAAACGTTCCGAATCTGTAAGTTGCTTGCTAAACTAAAACATTTTTCGCAAACATAGGCATTCAAGCTACATGCATTTAGACATGGCAACCAAATAATACAATGACAAAATGATCCGTGTCTTTCATTGAAGACGATCACGATTTTCACAATCTGCAAACGAATTTCCCAGAATTCCAGAGCGGTAAATCAGACCAAACTAACCTACACTGCTGAAGACAAAGTTGCACACTTCTGGTTAACGTATTTCTGATCACACATATAACGTTGAACTTTTAAGGGGGGGTTTACCATCCGCAGTCCTGTCATTTTCAATAGTGATAATTACAACAATTATATTTCAGACAAATTTAACATTGGAATAATAATAATGCGTACATTTTAGTTTTGAAGATTTAATACAGTCAGTTTGATATGGCGGGTGAATGGAGGGAGCTTCACGTTTCCCAGGTCCACTCAAAGTTAAACGGGAACAACAAGCTGATCTGCTTGTGGTGCCTATATTGATAATCCTGTATTTTCCCCATCTTGTCTTTTTTTGATGCCGGTGAAATAGCCTCAAAGGACAAGACCACCCCAAAACCGTGTTTTCTACATAAGTAAAACATATTCTGTCAAATGCAATCCTAACCCGATCATAACTCTAGTTATCATCCATTAAAGAGGAACACCGAAACCACTTGAATCATCGGACACCTGTGTACAGCAGACTTCACTGATCTATCATTGGAGAGTTCAAAATTGGCTGATCAGCCAGGGCCCGATTCCACAAAGCAGTTTTTTAATGAAGTCAAAATGTTTAAAGGCCCTCATATGTCTCAGTTTTAAATTTTAACATTTACTATTTTAGCCTAACTATTATAACGTAAGTGAGTAACAATTACAGGTATTATTTTAAAGGTAAGTTTAGGCAAGTGGCAAAAATATCAAATTTAGTATTTTGACTTAAGTCAGAAAATGCTTTGTGGAACCGGCCC
>JAVFBX010232239.1:0-10779 GCA_034783855.1 Mopalia kennerleyi | reverse complement strand
CCACTTATACTGCTACTCTAACCCGACCCTGTCTAGAACAATACGTTCTTCGATAACCATGACTCGGTGTTATCTGGCGCTACTAAGACTTCTTTATTTCGTATATATTTGCAAATAACGTGATATATTTAGAAGGATTACCACTTGCCGTTAGACACTATTTGACTTTCCTCCAAGTGATATCTCTAATGAAGTGTTTATAGGGAACATATCTTATGTCGGTCTGTACGAGTATTTATACTAAGTTTGATATATTCCGTACCCATAGCACGATGGTATTTGGTTGTATTTTAAATTAAGAGAGGACAACCTAATTGAGAATTACTTTGTTAAAAGGAAACATATATAAAAGTTCCGAAGAAAGACAAAAATTCCTCTGGAATAAAAAAGGTGACTGCCGGTGTAAAATAAATAATTTCAATATAAATATAAAAATTGGACCTTCCACATGTATGACAAATACTTTCATTAGAAATATTAACTTCTACACTATACATGTAACTATGTCATGTTAAATACTTCAATGTAATGGAAACAACATTAACTTTTAATTAAAAACTTGTTCTTGAGCCACTATAAATAATTAAAATTAAAAAGACTTTAGATTAGATGTGGTAGTTTGCTGAAAATATAAGAATATAACTTGATCATCTGAACCGACGCTACAATTTGGAATACACCGTGCATAGAAACGTTAGCAAGAATGGAAAATTCGCTACCATTTGGATCGATATTTTACGCTTTTGTTTTAAATTGTATCGTTTGTTTGGGGAACAAATATCCCCATTACTTTCTGTTGGTTTTTATATACAAACATCGAGTTTCAAAACTATTCGGTTGGGTATATAATAAATGAGGATATAGTAAAAAAGTAAGCTAGCACAATATCTTCAACAAAGAAGACATATACATGAAGTTTGTTTGCAGGTATAGTAAAAAAAACATTGTACTAAACTTAAATTTCGCATGTAAGCAATTTGCCGCACTATATATAAAACAATGAAGTCCTTGGATGAAACAAGTCAACTGATAAACAAATAAATAGACCGCATTGTGTAGTGAATAAAGGCAAATGTACGATTTGTTTAATGCATATTCATATTTTTAACAATACTTTATACTCCATATTAATGGTCATTACCTTCTCGCGAAATGTCTGAAAGTGACTAAAATGAAATTTCTCATTTGAGCCATTTGCCGAACTAATAACAAGAACATATAGTATGGTGTATAAGAGTAGAAGAACTGTTGTTTTAAAGGTGTTTTATTTATCATTAATGTGTTAATCTATATCTATCTCATTTACAAGTGTCTCTTGATATTAAACGTACGTTAAAGCACAAGTTATGCTAAGGCTATTCGAGTGACTATATATATAGTCCTTGCGGTTATTTGAACTGACACTCTTTGGGACCTACGGGAAGACAACCACCAATAAGATGGAGCAAAATCAATCAGGTTTTATCGTTTCGATTTTTGTTTCTAATTTTGTTGGTGTATCATTGGTCATCGTTGAATCCTCGTTTACGTCCTGTCTTTGATGAACGACTTTTCATTTAACGGTTCAAGCTGTCGCCAAATATACTATTTAAAGTGCTCCTCAAAATGCGAACCTTACTAAAAGGCGCCTTGGACTGTGGTCGTGACATCGATCAAGTCCGTTATTTGGCTGTCACCAGTAATGAGCATCGGTTTAATGTGTCCATGATGAGACTGATACTTTATTATAATTGACAATATGGACGAAATGAAGCAAATTATAGAGGACTCTATCTTGTTCACAGGTTCCATTCATTTAGACATTCTATTAGACTGTCTATCGTCCTTATTGGACCCTTGTCAGAGGTTAGTCTAATATATCTGTAGACAGGACAAGATAGGTCAACTGTATCTGTACTGATGAAGCCTCAATGTAACAATATGTTTGCAGTACGCTATCAGGCAACAAGGCAAAAGCAATTAGTATATAAATAACCACAATGATTTATGTTTTAAATGAGTTTAAATTTTGGGAAGTTTATTTTGTTCCGAAAATTGTCTAACAATAAGGACTTTTAAGATTATCATATTTTTAATGCCAATTTTATTTCTTGACAATGTTGATGATTGATTGGATCGTTGCTTGCTCCATTGATTGATTGATTATATTATTTATTTTTTTATTAATTTATTTATTTATTTATTTATTTGATTTTAATTTTATTTTATTCAGTTTAATTCTTTTTTTGTTCAGTTATGTATTTACTTATTCGGACATTTTTTCAATGTTTCATCAAATCTTTCATTTACTTATTCACCTATAATTATAAGCAGTTTGCATTCTATAAATCCTATAATAACTATTCTGTTTCTTTAATGAATTCTCAATATTATTTATTATACTGATAACGTGAGTAAGAGATGAGAATGTTCGCAGTTAATTAAATTCAACAGGCCACCCGAGCAAACTAAAGTCTTTTTTTTTGTCTTTTTATTGCTGTTTCAGATAAAGGTTTATTAAACGTAAGTTTACAGTCACACAAAAAGTATCCCACGACAAGTCAGTCTGTTGGTCTAACAGACCGAAATGGAACTGCAAAACACTGCGACAGAAGAGGTCCCAGGATTTCATAGCGATAAGCGGTATAACATATTTATGTATACAATTAACACAAACGTACTTTGATGTTGGGCCTGTAACCCAAACGCCCGGGTTCCAATCCCGTTGGAGGCAAGCAAATGTTTTTCTCTGCACACAAACGTATACTTAAGTTAACGCAAACGTTCTCTGATGAGTCGCCAAAACAGGTCCTAAGGATGTCATAGTTCTAGGCTATAACTTATTTATGTAGGAAATAAACACATCGTGCTCATGTATACATTTAACACAAACGCTCAGGATGTCAGTTATACTCTATAAATTATGTATGTGCAAAATAAACACAAACGTACTTATGTATAAAATTAACACAAACGTACTTTTGTATAAACTTAACAAAAACGCTCTCTAATGAGTTGCCAAAACAGGTCTTCAGGACACCATAGTTTTACCCTGCAACTTATGTATGGATAAAATTAACACTAACGTTCTAATGTATAAAATTAACACAAACCTTCTTATGTATAAAATTAAAACAAACGTTCTGATGTATAAAATTAACACAAACGTACTTTTGTATAAACTTAACAATAACGCTCACTAATGAGTTGCCAAATACAGGTCTCCAGGACGCCATAGTTTTACGTTGCAACTTATATATATGGATAAAATTAACACTAACGTTCTAATGTATAAAATTAACACAAACGTTATTATGTATAAAATTAACACAAACGTTCTTATGTATAAAATTAACACAAACGTACTTATGGATAAAATTAACACAAACGTTCTAATGTATAAAATTAATACAAACGTTCTAATGTATAAAATTAACACAAACGTGCTTATGGATAAAATTAACACAAACGTACTTATGTATAAAATTAACACAAACGTTCTCCAGTGAGTTACCAAAATATGTCTCCAAGACGTCATAACAACAACGAAAAACTTAACTAAAAAGAACCTAAAAAGAAACAAAAAGCATATAAGTTACAGTAATGTTTTTTTTGTTGAATGAAACTATTAAAATTATTATTCGTATGTGTTTCAAAGTTACCACGAGGCTTACTCTGTATACTAAGTTAAATTCAATAAAGACAAACAACCAAACAAGGGATTAAAACAAAATAGCATCTGCATTATGCCCCATATAATTGTGTTATGTGATAATACTAAAAATGTCACGCAAATAATATAACCCATGCCTGTTCGAAATGTGTTTTTGTGTTATAGCTTTGTCTCATTTTAACGATATATGATCTTATGCCATTTAGTGCATCTCATTTCCATTTTGTTTACCATTTTTGTGTTACGAAAAATATACATTCGGTTTTGTAACATGTGAAGAATTCTGTTAAATATGTTGCCTTGTATTTCTAATGTGATTATAAGTTGCCAAGAGAGTAAGCAACAGCCCCGAACTAGAATCTTCAGAATGGTCATGTGACGGCAGAAACATTCGCGCCAGGCAAATAAAGATGGCCGACGCGAGTTTCGTGGAAAGGTTGCTGTTGACTCGAGTAGAGCTAAGTCTACAGAAAATAAGAACATTTCCAACGGCAGAATTTACATAGAGTTCGTTTAGCAGAAATTCAAACAAAAATACAGGGCAGATGATCTCACTCTGTCAGCCTTTTCATTTTTTCTTTGGTTTTTATACATAAAAAATGTCCACTTTGTTAAATCTTGCAACCTGCCATTGTGGACCTCTGTCGGTATGACGGTCGCCAAAACGCGTTAAAAACTTCTCAGATATGTGGAACCGTTCGCTTTATATGTCATAACATCTCTGCTAAAGTTGGATTTGACGGATTAAAAACTCAAATGAATTCGTACTGAGAAGTTTCTAATGGGCGATACAAATATGGAATCTCCATTCTTGCGATCCAACAAAACACCAGCCGCATATTTCCCTCCCAAATTGGCTTTTTGTATGATTTCTTTATCCAGACTTATGCATATTTTTTCGTTCAAAAAAGTTTAATTCAAACACTAATCGGTCTCCCTCTCTATTATTTGCTACAGCAACTCACGATCGATGCAAGGTATGCTATTATAGATTGTCTCCTGGTTGAATTCATTTGAGCCTAATTTTTTACATACTTATTTTATTCAAACTAAAGTCTTTAATTAAAATACACTAATGTAAAATAATTTGGGAGAAATTAAAGCTCGTAAAAAAAGTAGATGGCAATATATTACCAGAGGCACATATATAGGTTAAAATTTGTCAAGATCAACTGGTTGTGTTGCATAATCAAAAATGATTTCAAGTTCTTCCTACAAATTTGTTTCTGTTTGATTGAGACTAGACTCTCAAGTTTCTCCCAATACGTCATTTTCCTTAAAAAGAAAGTTGAAAAAAAGCTTTTTACGCAATAAGGCACTCGGGATGTCCAACCATTTAACAAAAGCGCGTGTATTTTCACTTGTCATTTTTAGGTGTCACTAGTTACCCGGTGCTTGTCCATGGACATCAAAACTTTGTGCCAAAATTATCCAATCCTTTCTAACTTAGACCTAACATAACATAGGAATGGAAGTATTAAGGCCAAATACCTTTCTGTGTCAGATAAGTATTGCATGTTGGTAAAAATAGTCGAGTTATTTATATGTATTATTTAAGGTTTCTATTATTTATTCATACAGCTCACTAGAATATAATAACTCACCAAACACTTCGTTTTAAAAGAAAGTTTGGAACCGGTATATATATGCGAGCCTATAAATAAGTCCTACTTTAGCGATATACACATCGTCTCTAATAACATCTCGAGTTAAAGACCTATAACAAAAAGAGTTTCTGAGAGTTTATCTTTATGATATGAGATGATCCAATGGCTTTAAAATAGCTTTATTATTATGTTTTGATGTAAAGAAAGAAAATATATCAAGTCTATTGCAACGCAGGTATGCAGTAAGAGTCAATATGGCACTCTACGTCAGCTTGACTTTAAAATGTTTGTTTGGATTTAATTTGAACGTTATAAAAGATGAAAGCAAGAAAGCAATGTTATTTAAAAGGGGCAGGAATCGTGTGTTTGTTTGATATCATTGTGATAGAGTCGATGTTGATTAAACTAGCGGTGATGATGCAGATTATATATAAGTAAGAAAACTGTGTGTTGTATTGCTAGCGATTATTGATATGTATCCGACCTTTTTCAAGGTGGATGTTAACTTATCGATTTGAGGGGTTTGCTTTGGCGGGTAGATTATCCAATAGCTTATTGTCTAAAGAGCTCTCTACAGTTCTATCAGCTTATTGACAGTTTCATTACCACCCTATTGAGATCCACATCAAGTAATCGTTACGTAATACACACTGTTTTTACCGCCTCCCCTAAATCATATGAAACACGTCTGGAATTCTCCAAAATCTATCATCTCCCGTTTAACCGTTTCACCTTTGTGAAACTTTATTAGGCGTCCTTTTAGATACTTACATTCTCAATTTAACTTTTTTTTTCATAATTAAGCTTCAGTTAAGAATACTGTGTAATTGTTATATTTTACATCAATTATAATTTCATATATTTTTATAGAAGAGTAATGAAAATTGTGTTTGCCTGCCCCGGTATTCGAACTCGAGCCTCTGGTGACCGAGCCATCGCTCTAACCGACTGAGCTACAAGGCTTATTGCAGAACGACCCGTATATAGCTTTATGCGTTATATTATATAATTGTTTTGTAACTCTAAAACTCCAAAATGTTGTAACCATGTATTGGTGCTGACAAAATAGGTATTTTTATATTTATTTATTTATTTATCGAACCGGTGCAGGTAAACAAATGTTTTTCTCTCCATTTATTTAATATATATATTTTTATCCATAGGTATTTTTATTAATTTATTTTTTATCTGTTCTTGCAGCTACCTATTCTGAAATTCAGTTCATATCGATCATAGCTCCAATTAGACGTCAATTATTTATTTGATGCCTATCAGCATTACGTTGTATTGTGATCACACTACACATTAAAGAAAACTAATAGTAAATAAAACAAAGATCGAAAAACACTTACATCGAAAAATATTTACATCAAAATACAATAAAATCGAAGAATACTAATATTGAAAAACGCTGTCATCAAGAAACATTGACATTTAAAATGAACTCTTTGATAGAAAACACTGACATCAAAAAATACTGGACACTGCATGAAGAACACTGATATGGTCGAATATACTGATACAGTAGGTAAGTTGCTTGGTAGATCGTACACATTTCATTTTTTAGAGCGGTTATATAGAAATGTCATGGAGATCTGTATAGCCTTTCACGCATCAAAGCAGTACCATAAAGAAAGGGTTGTGTTAAAAGCTCTTAAATCGGAAAGTAATTGTAAAAAAATTAAAGACGTCAGCATTGAAAGACATTCACCCTAACGTCAATAGTTGTGATACAATTAACATTGAAGAGCATTGTAATTAAATAAGCGAACTTCAGGACTTTAAAAGATAATATTAACATTGGAAAACACAGCTATAATATTCAATGATATTAAACATGACGAGCATTAACACTGAATAACTCAAATATAGAAGCAGAAAGACATTAAATATCTTTAATTTAGAAAAACGAATCATATGAACAACTTTATTTTTAATGCCGACAACAGATGTATACACTGTACAATATTAATTAACCCTAGTGGAATTGAATCTGCATGCCATACAACCAGCGTATAACAACACTAAGACGAAAGTCTGATCGGATAAGGAAGGTGCTCAAATGTTGATGACATGGAGACATTACACAGCTTAAAGCTACCGGATACATCGTTTCATAAACACTACATGCCTATGGTTGTATAGAGAAAAAGGATCATTTGGCAACACACACAAAAACCCGCCACTAAAGACGTTGATTGGTTATCTTAAATACACCTTTTACGCTGAATTTGTTTTATCAGATAAGTTTAATCGTTCAGATAGAGATGGAACATTTCAAAATGAGCATTTGGTACGAAGGCTAGGACACGATTGTTCCCATGACAGAATGTCTTTATGTACCAACCATGATTTTCTGGATCCCGAGAATGTTCGATGTCTTACTTGTGTGCCTCATTCATACATATAATTTTATTGTATAGAGAAAGAAATTTTGCATAAGTCTATATGCATATAGTTTTTATTTTGGGAGTATATAACTTGCTATTAAAAGCAATAAAGTCTAGAATCGTGACGGTTTGTTGTAGATTGTATACGCGAAGAATTCCTTCACTAATCCTTATATAAATGCTAGTTCTCTGGGTTTAACGCGCTATTTGTCCGACATGCTTCATGTGACTACCCACAGTGCCACCTCTACCATTTTTTCCCCTTTTCCTTCAATTTTTATGGCCAGTTTCTATCTAGTCCGTTGCAGTTTCTTACCATGCAGGCTCAAGTCGCCTCTGTAGCAAAAAGCCAGTCAGAGACAAACCGGGACACATTCAGCACACAGAGGCAGGCAAATAAAACGTGCGCTCTATCTAGAGTTAGATTAGTTATTACAGGGGATTGGACACGTCCTGGCCCAGCCAATGGAAACAATACCCCGCAATGACATCCGGTCCCCGAAACCTCCACTCTGTTCAGATCTGACTTACACACCTCCATTGTTTAGCCGCTCTCTCTTACGAATTCTAACGTTTGTGTATCGAAATTGCCAATGTGAGATTGTGTAATTTTGTCTGTTTTAACTATTTGTGTTTCTCCCCCACAGTTGCACACAAGTCACATTATAAGCCGATTTCTTTATGACTCCGCTCTGCAGCAGCGACATGTCATGGCCGAACAAAACTGGCTCTATTTGAAAACTGCCTTTGTATATATTCAATAGTAACCCTGTATAAACGATGTTTACAGTTCTCGGTGTTACATTTCGAATGTCGAAAGAGTGTATGTATTAATGGAGTTGATTCATCATCGTTTTAAATTACAGATAACCAGATAAGTACAATAAATACAACAAAACTTCAATTAGAATGTATAAAGTTATATAAACAGTCAACAAAATTTCATGCACTATTGATCATTGCAACTGGTTTAAAAGCCCTGAGCAAGAGAAAGTACCAAACTCCAGAGTTCGGGTTCAAAACCTGAATATCAATTCATGCGCAATTTCACTCATGTTCGACCAAATAGTATTTAGTTGTATATCCTTATAGCGAAAGTAACATGAATCAATCCACCAAACAATTTACGTTTTCATTTTGATGGGGATGCTGGTTGTCCCAGAATGGTAGAATTTTTTTGCTGATTTCTCTCCATTTATCATTGGTATTATATTGTTCATTGACCCCAGGTTAGATCACAAATAGAGTAAAAGGGACCGCTGTCCCGGGCACCCTTCCTGAGGACCGCATTTATTTTATTTTATTTTTATTTCATTTACTTTTTCTCGGGGTATATATACGCATTTGTGAAAATAGTTTATATTTATGTATTACCTGCAGATAAAAGAAAAAAACCTTACTGTTCCAAATTTACTCTACACATATACGTATAATAAAGCGACATACAAATGAGGTATATTGTTTTAATTTAATTTAATTCAGTGGCATTATATACAATAATTAAAATGTGGCATAAAAGTTCACCATAAGCAAAAGGTTATAGAAGAAATGCTCACGTTCTGCAAACAACGTAATAGCCATTTTGTTAACATCTTGGTAGGGTATTAAATTTGACTGTGTTTATGCTTTTTACTTACTTCGCCTTTCATTGTGAAGTCACTTTCTTCTGCAACTAAGTAGGCAGTCACTTTATTGTCAGAGTCCAGTCAGAACTTCTGATTTTTTAACGATTCAATAGTTTAACTTTATTGCATACACCGATTTAAACTTCTGCAATGCAAGATAAAGGATTATTGGGTTCCACGGGCTATATAGGGCCATGTAATAACACTTGTTGAAATTATGTTATAAAAGCGTCAAATCGACCAATGTTTGGTTTGATATGTTTGGCTGTAATTGAAATCGGGTGGCCGCTGACAATGTCCTGTACAGAACGTTTTTGAAGGAATCGTAATTCACCATCATCTTTTCGCCCACAAAAGTTTACTCATCAAGCCACTTTTTGATAATAAAAACACAGACACATTTGTCGAAGGAGTTCTGAAAGTTTCCTTTCCACGCATTTTGACCAGGAGGTAATGTAACATACAAAGAAAATAACAAATATAAATACATGTTAAATACCAGAAAGCCCAGTTCGCCACTCATAACGTAGTGAGAAATATAAATTCTCTGAACAATAACGCTATTTTGTGTTTTCTATTTCTGTTTTCTGAAGCAGTTTTTTTTCATAATAATTATAAACAATACGTATCTAAAACTACTCAAGAAAAATATTGATATATTTAATATAATAAATAAGTCCTTAAATTCTTACGTCGTGTGATTATTTTGGCATCGTTCTGCTCGCCGGTTATAAGTTCATGACTTCATTTACGTTTCATTTATACAAGTCAAGCACAAATTAAATTTCATCAAAGATGGCTACCTCGCAGTTCACGATTGGCGACTAAAACAGTTAAAATATGTGATGACAGCTATCTACTACACCCTTGACGCGTAACTGCCATTGAACATTGCGTTAAACACAAGTCAATAAAACCGACCAATGGCACCTATGTTGTTATGTCTTCTATTTTAGGTGCATTTACGGTCCTCCACTGGACCACAAGGGTGGTGATTTTAACCAAATGGGGGTACACTTTTTAAAAGATTTTTGCAAGAAAGTTTTCGTTCTATCAAGTGTGACTCCTTGTGTCGTAGTCTCCATTTCATTGTGCTTGTTTATTATAAACCCGCGTGGCATTCAACCAGTGTGTTGACTATCTAAACATGAACAACACTGGCAGTGAAGTGCAAGTAGTTCTGCGAATAAAAGTTCATATGTAAGCCAGTGGCTTCCATTTAATAATGTATTCCCAGGACATTATTTAATGGAAACCACTGGCTTTGGCTCGAGTTATGGCGACTGGTCTCACGCATTAGAGGTTGTATTTTAAACCAACGGTATTTCTGATGTGTTTCAATGATAACAAAAAAAGTTTTATATATGAAACCATCTTTTGGACTTTACGGCCGTCATCGGGAGTAAGGACTCCTCCTCTTTGTTGTTCTATCCATTCTGACTGCTACCACCTATACAGCTGAGGCTTTCAACAATTGGAACTATCAGCTGATTCCAGACAACACG
>JAVFBX010232228.1:0-10779 GCA_034783855.1 Mopalia kennerleyi | reverse complement strand
CCCCCCCCCCCCCCCCCCCCCCCCCCCCCCCCCCCCCCCCCGACAGTCAGACGTTCACTTGTAGATTACCTGGAGTATACCAAAGAATCTTATTTGATATGTGCCTGTTTAAGATTCGTTATTGACCACACAACATTTAATAATCTACACTTACAGGTGTCAGTTTGTTTGGACAGTCACATACTTTACCTGTGCCATTATCTGACATCCAAAACCAATAAATTGCCTTGAGAGTTGACTCAGACCTCGGGAACAAAACGTGTATTATTGATAACGACTGTAGCGTGCTCTAGAGTGATTTTTCGCTTCATAGATTAACGATCACTGATAGTTTTAGCTCGAATTACACGTATTAACTCCTAAATTTACCCTCTGTTGTATCGCTCCAAATCTCTTTGAAGTAGGGACTATGTTACCTTATTTGACATTTCCGTGAAACTTACGACTTGCATCTCGTCATGTGTCATTTATTTCTGATATATATTCTAATAATTCAAATTTATAAATTGGACTTTCAAAAAAATAAATTATTAGATAACCTTAATAAAATAATTAAAAAAAAACATTAAATGGCCCGTTCAATGCCTGATGCTCTTAGAGCCAAAGAGCAACACAAAGTCCATTAGCTGCGACGTCTAGCTCTATGGATTTCATGTTGATTTTTATGATTGACAATAATTGTATCTGTCATTGTTTGATGCCATTGATTTCCATCACTTGTCAGTCTAGCTGGCACGCTTCCATGAGTGAAATAACCTTGAGTACATGCCAGTGTATTATTTACAAATTTAACTATCTCTATGGCCCCCACTCACTAAGGCGACTTGAATCAATAGTTCAAAGATGGTCCTTCCCACAAGTTCTGTTGAGATTTTTGACTAACTCAGATTTCTGTTTAAATTATCCTGGGATTTACCCCTCACAGGTTATCCTTCGATCGTCTAGATATCAAATGACAAACTGATCTATGTCTATACCTTAATTACCTCCATATACAAAAGATTGCTCAGATAAGGTATTTGGGGTTCATGCAAGCGCACAGGTCTAGGGGAAAGCTGTCTGTATTCTATAATGGGTGTTCTAACTGAGTCATAGTTAAACTTTCTGCATTGAAAGAGGAACAAATTTATAAAGATATGATAAACTGTCAAATACAAGTATTTGATAACTAGTATAATATATTTCTTGTTGTTTAATTTGGGATGGTCTGTAGTAATTAAAAATATAATTTGAAAATAATTTAAACTTTTATGTGCATAAGTAAAGTTGAATGGGCAATTCAACAAAGACTCCCCACCTTGTCCTTTGTTTTACTGTCTGTCCCCTCTTTAAATAATTTAAAGATAATTACATTATTTACATATAAGCTTGAGTTTCTGCCCAAATAAAAAAGTTGGTCTAAAATAAAATAGGCATTTTCTCACTACAATATGGTCCGCTGGTGGTTTTTAGGAGGTTTCCTCATGGTTTTCCAATGAAATTAAGCAAGGAACAGTGTGCACTGGACAATCCGTCATAATAAAAGTTAAATTCCCCCGAGTCAACCCTTGTCAATCAAACAGATAATCTTAATACAATGTACATCTAAAGGTGGCCATCAAACGTACATGATATCTTTGCTTTACATGAAGGATGTTTTTCTTTTCTCTCTCTTCAGCGGCAACAACTCTCAAATTTGACGGCACACAGCATATGAAGGTATCTTTACCAGACGAATCCAGGACAGAAGCTGAAGACATATCACTACGCTTCAAAACAATCTATCCCAATGGACTACTTTTTGTAACGACAACAAGAAAATCTGAGGACTCCATGGAATTGACTGTCAGCGGCGGTTCGATTCACTTCACTCTAAGTCTTGGAGGAGCAACTACGGTAATAATTATCTTTTGAACACTCATTTAGACAGTTTAATTTTTTTACATATTTATGAAAAATGGCTTTACATTATCCTGTAGCTACATGTACAAGATTGTGTGACAACTTGACTGAGGTTCTTGTGACATTTTCAAGTCTCTGCTAAGCCTGAGACTGGCTGGCTTGTTGATTTGTTGATATTTTTGAAGTTGTAAGACACTAAAACGTTGTAACATTTTCTTTCATGAAATTTCTGCATTAAATTTGACAGACATTAGTGGTTGGTTCTGATGTAAACGACGGTTACTGGCATACTGTTTATGTTAAACGACGAGGCCGAGATATTGAGGTGCGAATTGATGACAAACGACAACAAAGAGGTAAATAAAATTATCAATAAGTAATGCTAGCACCAAGCATGTATTAAAAAATGTAGAAAAGATGATTAATAATCTACTTATGTGCATATATTAGTGTATATTTACTAACAACTAGCATCTCTGGAAAATTATTTCCATACTAACACTTTGTTGTAATATGATAATGTAGCAGTGAGAATGTATGTTACATGGTGACGTGTTAAAATATATTAAATGGGATAAATAAAAGGCATTTTGAAATTTTGACTATCATCAAATGACAATTAGAATCCACTTACAAATAAATCCCCTGTGACCTTGAATAGAATGGAATTTTTCTGTGACAACGAAGATCCCAGGGTAGTTTTTATGGCGTCTCTTATTGGTTTTCCACAATACACTGGGCACTGGCAATGCAGTAATCATTATTAAAATGACCAGGAGTTTTATGTTAAATATCAAAGAATTAACAAATACTGAGTAAAAAACTGAGTAAATAAATAATGGAGGTAAACCTGTGGCTTTTGACATTTTTTAACAAAACTCAACATTCATGTGTTCTCTTCAGTTTCCTCTTAACAGAGTTAGACAATCCTAGACTGTCATGTCAGTGAAATACCCTTGATCACAGCATTAAAGTGACGTCATTGCTTTTAAATGTTGCTCAAGCATTGTTGCTTCAACTGTATAAACTACATTTTAAGAAATTTAAGTTGAAAATGTAAATATTGACAGAATATTTAAAGAAGGGAGTAGCTTGTTTGAATGAAATAATGTTTTAATGTTACAGGCTTTATTCATAAATGTAAATTCAGTAGTTAGTTGAATATTTTCAATAAGGATTTGTCAATGGAACCTCATTTGGGGTGACAATATATCATAATTCATTCCTATAAACAAGGTCACCAATAAGAAAGAATTGAAGTAGGTACAAGTGAAAATCATTTTGGATTGTGAATATTGTTTTTGTTCAATGATATTGCTATTGCTGTGTGTTTACTAACCAAAGCTTCCCTGAACATAATTTTTTTCAGAAAAACTTCGAGCTGATGATTATACTTTTGAGTATTCAGACATTATACTCGGTTCAACAGCCGTTACTGTTGATGGTAAAAATATTAAACTTGTTGTTGTTGTTAACTTTGTTGATTTTCACTCTGTCTTTTGATTTGTTTCAAGACATTCGTTCATTTAAGTTGTTATACTTTTGTTGTTGTTTTAAATGTTATTTGTTGATTGACTACACCGGATTAAAATTGTTTGAAACAAAATTTTTTTTATTAAAAAGTATATTAAAAACTTAACCAAAACATGATAAATAATAAAATTTGGTTTGAATCCAAGTGGTTCCAACTTTAAATTCGTCCTCTTTTAGAGTTTTAGTGCTTAACCCTGCACAGATTTTTTTTATGTTTTGGGGTATTTAAAAACATTTTTGAGCCAAATTGTTGCCCCTATATGTCAACATTTGTTTATTTTTGGCATTTAGTTTACACTTCTGACGTGCTGAATTACTGTTAAAATTAATAATGACTTGGTATGGTATTGTATCAGTGATGCTTGGTCTGTTTATTACTGGAAGTATTTATTTGTGAAGAGAAATCCCTTATCTTTCTCTAGCATGATAACTACCAACATCATGCATGTCTGTCTCATTTGTATTATATCAAAACACTTTTTTGTTTCATTTTATTCACAAATAATCAAACTTTCTCAGTCAACATAAACATATATAGTAAAGTATAGTATAGTATGTAATTGCTAAGAATACTACAAAAGTAAATTTTTATTAAATACTGTTAAGAAATGCACAATGCACAATATAATATGTTCTATCCACCTCAGGAAACAACAACTGTTTCCATTGAGTTTCAAAGATTCTCTTCCTTGATGGTTCTCAAGACTTGTTAATTTCTGTTACAAATTGTTTGCTTTCTTAAAATTTCAACTGTATATTAAAGTCGTCTTATTTTATAAATATTTTTCTCTTCATCAGCAACTGCAAAGTCACGGAGGCATTCATCATCTATGTACTTAAACTTCGAATCCCTAGAAGTCGGCAACATGATGCTAAGTGACGACAACTCTCTACGAGCTCCTACCAGTTTCAACGGAGAGATGCAACAGTTCCTTTTCAACAACAACGAATTTATTGAGCTAGCGAGTTCTGGAGAAATCCAGAATATTGAATTAACTGCAACGGTCAACAGTCAGGAAGTCATTAAGGACCCCGTCACCTTCAAGTCTAAGTCCTCCTACGTTATGATGCCACAGTTTCAAGCCTATTCATCGTTTACCCTCTATTTCCAATTTAAAACTACTGAGTCTGATGGCTTGATATTTTTTAATGACGGAAAGGAGCAGGATTTCATCGCTGTAGAACTCACTGATGGTCATCTTTTCTACAGCTTCAGCGTCGGTGCTGGGTCAAGTCGTGTCAAAATCGAGAGTGCTTCTCGACTCAACGACAACGAGTGGCATGATGTTGCTATAATTCGTCCAGATCATTCACAACATATCCTCCGAGTGGACAACTCTCCAGCGACGGTGCACAAATCCAAGGAGATGCAGATCGTCCATTTTGATCTCAGTGGACCTTTGTACGTTGGCGGAGTGAAGAAGACTCTGTTTTCCTCTCTGCCTCGGACAGTGACCTCTAACGTTGGGTACCAAGGATGTCTGGCCTCTCTGGATGTCAACAACCAAATGTTAAATCTTATGTCGGCAGAAGAAAAGGTGGTGGGATCTGTGGCAGAAGGCTGCCAAGGTGAGTCTCTCTTCCTTTCATTTGAGCTGATACGTTATCTACCCATATATAGCTCTATATTGTGACTGTGTCATGTTGCCTTTCGAAGGGGACTTTTTGCTGCCCTTGTGCTCGCGAGACCGTGAGCAACACTAAGCTGATGAGGTGTGTCCAGCATTGTTAACCCTCACTGTGTCTTATTGAAGCATGTTTCCCATCATGAGCTTGTATCTTGTTTGATACAAATGATCAAATCGTACAATTCAACAGCAGTGCTTCATTAAGGCTGATTTGTTGAATCAAGACAGACATTTAGTCAGGATGAATGGGTTACTTCAGAGTTGTTGTTTCACATCTTGTTCTTGACCTATAGCCTGTTATTTTTTCCAGTCAAACTGATGAAGGTGTGCTTTCACTTTGTCATATCAATGAAAAAACTTTAGTCATGGCAAAAAACACCAATTAATCAAACAAAAAAACAAATATGATAATAAATGTTTTGTTTATTCCCACTTTCCAGGTCCCACTGTTCTGTGTGAGTCTGACTCGTGTATGAACAAGGGTCGCTGTGTACAACACTGGAACTCGTTCTCCTGTAACTGTGACCTGACCTCTTACACCGGACCCAGGTGCACAGAAGGTAAGCACCACATCCTATTGGCTAGATGCTCAGGTAAACCAGAGTCTATCATAACAAAACTAACAGGTCAAACAGCCAACCAATCCCAAATATTTTGACACGAGTTTGAGTTAGACTGATCTGATGCCTGAACTACTGTTTAGCAATGGTGCTCAATCATTGTTTTGAAATAAAACCTCTCCATTCATGTACCTGGTTAGACTAGGTCGAGTCTATTCTCTTCAAACTTCTGTCTACCCAGATCCTTTCATCACCTTCGTAAATGTAAAGACCAAACTCTGGGAAATATTATAGTGAACAATTCAAATAATATGTCAAAATGTACTTAATTTTTAACCTTCATGCAAATGTTAGTTCCAAAATAAAACCTTCATTGTTTTTTTCTCTTGCAGAGAGTATATCGTACAGATTTGGTCCTGGACAGGGAGTAATCACATATACTTACCCTGATGGCAAACACCCCAAAACAACATATGATGAACTAGCTCTTGGCTTCATAACACACGAACCGGATGCTATTCTTTTACGTATAAATAGTGCTACGTCTGATGATTATATAGAAATGGAATTGGTATGTACATTTTTAAAATCTCTTGCCTTATTCAACCGGTTTTCTTATAGTGGCTGCATTTTATTCCATCATGAAAACTGGCTGAAATTTTGCTTCATTATAAATGTTTTCATTTCGTTTATTTACTTGATTGTTTCGATCATTATTGCATTATTTTTTTCAACAAATATTAAATACTATGGAGCATCTAAATATTTTCACTCATGTAAGAAATTTCTTTGAGAAATGGACAAAAAATGTGAAATATTTTTCCTGCTGTTCCATGGCATTATAACAATTTTAAAAATTGTCATGTTTACAAATTCTCTGGTGCAGCAGTAAAACAGGTTTAACCTGTGCGTATAATTCAGCAATGATTTTAGTCAGTGATTGTAGAATTTTCAAAAGGTACATATTATTAAATTATGATGGACTGTTTATCAACCATTGAATTGATTGACCTGTTTAAGATAATTCTCTGCCTATTCTCTGTCATTGTTCCTCCAGAAAAGAGAATATTTAGAAATTGAGAACTGTTTTAAAGTGGGATTGTGCTTGATAAATTTTTTTCATCTTATTTAAACATTTTTTTGTTTAGGTCCAGGGTAATATATTTGTTGTGTATAACATGGGAAATGAAGACCACCCTATTGGACAGTTGTTTGCCAAAGTTTCTGACGGCAAATACCATGTTGTCCGTTTCACACGTACTGGGCCAAACTCGACGATTCAAGTGGATAACATGCTCGTCCAACCAAAGAACCCCAAAGGTAGGCAAATGTTTCTAGAAATAAACCTGTGCTCTAACATGTTCAAATATTTTGATGAAAATCTATAATGCAGTTCAGATTGCCTAATATTGGACAGCTGAGTTGTGGGCGGATACATGTTGCCATAACAACCATAGACCCACTGTGATGACAAGAACATGTAACATCTTACCTTACTTATGCTAGATAAACAGTCCAGTGTTTCTGCTTCATGCGCAATTGTTTTTGTGTAAATTCTAAATTGAAATTTAAAAAAAGGGATGATAAAATATACCATCCATACGGTAACATAATTTATTTTATTAAGTGTCTTTCCTAAACTGCTGTTCTAATAATCTTTTATTCAAATAATCTGTCCTTAACAATGTTAAGAAAATATTTGGAAAATGCCCATTAGCTGTATCTTCTAGAAAAATATTATATATTTCAATTAAAAACCTTATACAATCCACTAAATATCCTACTAATAATTTTTTGACTTTTTAATGTGCTTACCGGAGATATTATTTAAGCTTTTGCTTTCCTTAAAGCAAATACTACTTCCTGTCACAAGAGGGCTTTAAGAACATGGCATTCATTTGTAGAATGAATGTAGCGATATGGTTTTTTTTTTTGGCATAGTGCTTGTGCACTGTAAACTTTGTTAGCAGAAGCTGTCCTTATAGTTGTCGAACAAACCATTGCAAACGTTTGTATTGTATGTACCTTTGTAAACCAAGCTCTTGATAATTTTGAGATCAGATTTTGCATGCAGATTCAAACCAATGTTGTCATTGGCTTGGTGACTTCCATATTTTGCCTGTGCATTAAAATAATAAAATAGTGGATAATGATCATAACATTTACAATTTTTGTCATCAATGTTCAAAGACCTTCTTCAACCTATGTTGTTTTTTATTCTCAATTTAATCAAAGCTGCCATGCATTTAAATTTTGTATGCAGTCCATTTTATCACATGTCCAAAATGTGAAATGTTTGTAGCCATGTTTATTGTATGAGAAGCTGAGCTCTATCATTATAAGATTGTCTTTGTTAACTTGTTAACACTGCTTCAGAAAAGTCAATATTAAGATTCAGTATAAAGTAGATAACTTGATTGTGTAAAACCTTTAATACATATTTTATTACATTGATTGGGAGGGAAGTTCGTGTTGCTCTCAGATCTAGCAGGTGAATTAAAGCCAGTGTGTTTGGGTCTTGTCATTGTTCTGTCTTCTCATTGGTTGTTGCCAGGCCACCTAGGGGCTGTTTCCTTCACCCATCAGACTGGCATGTCGTTATCTAACCTTAGGAACAGCACCAGCACCCAATCAAATAAATACATAAATATATGACATTGTTGAGAACACAATTGTAAGTTAAGCCCACGAGGCTACACCTTTTTAGTATAGTGTTTGTAAACCAGTTTGAAAATTGGTATATGTGGAAAGTTGCCAAAGACGGACAACTATCATATCAATGAAATAACCTTCAGCTTAGAAATAATTTGTTTAAATATTCATTTTTGTTGCCGAGTGAAGGCCCAAGGCTGGGGTTCAGTGGTAGGCGTGTCACTGCTGATCGTCTTTCCATGTATGCCTGCAGTTGAGTTTAGCGAGTGCGTTTACTAAAGCCTACTTTGATATGCCATTCACAGGATCGAGTCTGTCTGTCGGTGTGATTCACAGGATGTTGCTCCGGCAATTGCGGAGGTGTTTTTTGTTCTCGAGATTTCCTCTCGGTTTTCCACCGTAATTAGGCAAGGAACAATGTGAAGTAGATAATTCGTTGTCATATAAGTGAAATACCCTTGAGAACGACGTTAAATCCCAATCACTCAAACAAATCCATCTATGTACCGCTCCCAGGATCTTGTCCCCTTGTTGATCTCCAGTAAATCAGGGAGTCCTATGAGGTGGCATCAGCAATGTTTTGTTTGTTTCCATGAGGTTTCTTTATAGTTAGAGCCCCGTGGGGGAGCGGGCAAACAATCTTTATAGTTAGAAAATGACTCCTCTTCAGATGAGTGAAATATTCTTGGGTGTGCTGTGATGGTAAACCCCAATCAGAAACATGTATTGAATAATCTAAAGGTTACTGTATTTCGTGCACTTGTAAATATTCTTTTTGTATCGGAGGAAGTTATGTATTTTCATTTTGACATTGGACAATTGTTCATGATGGCAATAAAATGGAGCAAACATCTAAAATTCCCCTTGAAATAGAATAGAATAAGAATTCCTGTGTTTATATTTTATTGAAACACATCTATATGGGAAAGTCTACAGTGGCTTATGAATTATATATTATATGCTGTGTTTAGTTTTATTTTCAGCTCCGGGCATTTATTTGTTTATATATAAAATTATGCTATTTGAATTTCAATGTGTGGTAGCATTCCTTTACTGAAGTCTGACATACTGAAAATGAGACGGAAAGTCTTTGATTGTAATTTACACTAAATTGAATGAAAATGTTCAGTTCAGTTAGGACTATTTTTAATCATAAATAATTTAGATAAATTTTCTTGTGTCAGATTTTAGAATAGGAAAGCTGCTAATATAAACGCTTTCTTTTTTGCTTTTCCGCCCCTATTTTTACACCTCAGTTTTCTCATGGCTTGTTCAAACTGGGAAAAATGATACAGGTAATTTTCTAACAACAAATGGCATGAACACATTGTCAACTTTCACTCCAATAAGGAACTGTATAGGATAGCACGAACACTCCTCTCTTTTTTTATATCCCCTCGATACTGGGCCTCCGACTTTTTAAATCTAAAAGTACAGTAGAGAATACAGGTAAAATGAGAGCTCTATCATTTGAACCCCCTACCATTGAGGGTTATATCATTGTCTGCTTTATAACATATTCCTTTACATAGATAACTAATCCTTTTTGGAAATTGGCTGGCCATGCTGTAGCTCAGTAGATAGGTTCACTCAACACCTGTGTCTCTCCGGTTAAACTTCCATCATGGAAAGAGAGGCAAACTGTAGATGACACTTGAATTCTCGGTTGGCACCAAAATCATTGGCAATGCAAAATTAGCAAATAAGTGAAGTGCCCATGAATTAAAAAGCCAAACACCAATCACATAATCATGTACAAAGTAATGTACTGTCATTTTATAGAAGATCAACATACATTAAGCAACAAGAACTAAATATGTGTGAAGACAAAAAAAAGCTTTTTTTTACCTTGGATAAGAAAGTAAGGGCAGGACAGATGTTTTAAAATGTTGCCTTTCTGCATTTGTAAAATTTCTTTTCTCATTTTATTTGACAGGAAGACAACTAAGTATGTTTAATGACCAGGCACTTATTCAAGTTGGAGGGAAGAAAAATAAAGAAGGAAGAATTGAGAGACCTTTCCATGGCATCATGTCAGGTATGTAGATTTCAAATTCAATTATTTTTCCAGTTAAAACTATTTTTTTTAGTAAATGATTCAATTCCTTTTGCCCTCTGGCCATAGGCAGTTTGTTTGAAGAGTATCAATAGTTCAATACTGTCTTTACTTAGCACTGGAGGAAACTTTCCAACATTATGAAATGCTTTACATCTTAATGTCGCTTGTATCAATTATTGTTGAATACACCGCCGTCATATAAGCGAAATACCTTTAAGCCATCGTAAAACACTAATCAATCAATCAATCAATCATTCAATTCCTTTGTGTTAATATTTGTTTGTGCATAAGGGTAAATTTGTTGCTTAAAGGAATAATGATTAAATAAGATATGTGATAAAACTAACTCAAAATGTTCACAACTCATATTGCACATGGGCCCGCGGTCATGGCTTAGTGGTTGGCGAGCGCGCTTACAGAAGCCAACTTCGATTTACCGTTCACAGGATCGAGTCCGTCTGTCGAC
>JAVFBX010232206.1:0-10780 GCA_034783855.1 Mopalia kennerleyi | reverse complement strand
TAACATCTTACTCAAGGGTAATTCACTTATATGATGAGGATTGTCCACTTCACACTGTTCCTTGCCTCATTATGGTGGAAAACCATAAGGAAACCCCCGCGTGCCGGAGCCACATCTTCTGATTGACTCATATGCTGAGGGTATATTCTCCCGGTGTGATTTGTAGTGTCAATTTCAGGGGATTCCCCTTATTTGCAAAGTTTTGATTGGTCGAAAGTATGGGGTTTTTTCACCAATGAAATTACTGTAAATAAGGGGAATCCCCCAAAGTTTTAAATACAAACCACACCGTGAGAATGCACCTAACGCAGGCTATTTATAGATTGATTGATTGATTGATCAACGACATGCCCAAGTGTATTTTACTCTTATACATTTTTGAGACTGGATTGTTGTATGCCTGATCAACTGTTCTACAGCTTAAAGTTTCTGTAATGTCAATGTAACAAATTAATCATTGGGATGCTTCCACAACCTTGTGTCTTTAAAGAATAAAAGCTTTAATTACTAGCATCAAATCCCTAGCTCGTATGCGTTGAATTTAATAACAAATCTAACACTGTGAGCCGTGTTTCAGTACTCAAAGACACAAATCAGCTTGTTCCTTATGCTATTTTTGTGCTGAATTATAGATTTTTCTTCAAATTTTTCCTCAGCCGATTTTCTATTCTGTGCTGAAAAAACAATTTCCTTGGTGAGGAGGCTGCTCTCAAAGCAGCCAGGGTAATTTGTGGAATTTTTTGACAAGGTTGACATTCGCTTGAGAGAGTTAGTATTTAGCGTGTTAGATTGTCATCCGTTATCACATTGTTAACAATTGAACCTGTCATTTTGTCAATAAAAGGATGCAGCCTTTGACAAGAGCCCCCGACATATTTTCATTTCTTATTTACGTCCTCCGAGATACAGGACGGATAATTGTTATTGATGGCTTTCATAAACCAGTCACACAAGGCTGACCAAATCACTTTTTTTCTTTACTTTAGTAGTTTCTATCAAGGCCATTTCTCTTTTTGTATTAAGACATAGTTGGAGACAGTATTATACAACTGAAGTCTAGTTTCCTAAGAATTATCATGCAAAAAAGGCTCTCAAATAGCGGAGAAGCCCTTTGTCTTTTCTAATTTCCAGCTAGAAAATTTGACTGTGTTTTTTTGCAAAGTTTTCTCGTAAGAATCATTCTATTCTTAAAAACGTTAAAATTATTTTTTAACATTGATATCTGACCATATAAACAGTATTTCACTTGAATGTACTATAAAAAACATCTTTAATGAATGTCCTGATTTTGCATTCTCATTTGTCAATAAAGACAGGATGGATATATAGACATTGCAAACAGATCTGATTCATGTTGCCTCTTAGCTCATAGAGCCCCTGGGCAACAAGAAGTGCCCTCCTGGCTGCGTTATCTTGCAACATGAAGGAAATAATGATATAACCAATCTGACATGCTTTGGTTATGTCAGCATTTGACATACAAATGTATACTAATAATAAAAACATCAAATCAATATTTAGAGAGATCAGTTTACCAATGTTGTTGGTATATTGATCTTTCTGTGCATTGTGACCTTTCTCTTCACTGTAAAGCTTCTTTATACGAGTGCTAGCTATAACACGAAAGAATGAAAAGGGGTTTGTGATAGCTGCAGCCCAAAATGATCCATTGTTATATATTTCCGAATAGATTTAGGCAGCGCTGGAAAAGTCAAATGTTTTAGCTTAAAAGGCTCAATTTTATTTTTACAATTTTTAATATTTTTTTTTAAATGGTGATGGATAAAGTTATATTACATGTATAAAAGTTAAATGATGGAGTAGTAGTGTCCCCAGAGATACATGTATCCATAGAACTATTAATCTGAGTGAACAAAAAATAAACAAAACCGTTACAATACATTTGTTTGTATGATTTTGGTTTAACGTACTCAAGGGTATTTCACTAATATGACAACAGATTGTCGACTTCACACTGTTCCATGTCTAATTACGGTGGAAATCTGTGAGGAAACCTTCTAAAAAAAAACACCCCCGCGATTTCCATCAACTAAGATGCTGCTGGAATGTTTTTAAATTAAATTTTTTTATAGGAACCACCGATACTGACCATGTCAAAGATGGATTTCCTTCTAAAAGTATATTTACAAGCACTGGCAAAACATGGTTGAAATTCCATGAAAATAAATCTGGTGCTATTATATGGTTGGCCATTCTTTTAAAATTTGGTTTGAAAAATTGTGACAGAAGAGGTTTCAGATTCACACTTTTCTCCTGTGATCCATCCCTTCAACAGTCTGTTTAATAAACTGTCTACAAACACAATCCAGTCTCATTCCATCTTCTTACAAGTCATTCATTCTAAATTTCTTGTGAAATTTGTTTTGAAAGACGCTTGAGCTTTATAGCTATTTGGATTAACTTGGCTGTCAATAAAACCGTCCCTAGAGAATCTTGCAACGAGAGAAGAAATCAAATCTGACAATGAATCAAAGTCAATCTGTTTGGTTAATTTCATGGAGAATCGTCTTGTTTGTAAGATACAGTTTCCGTTTGACTAAAGCCGGGACTTTAACAGAATCACACGTCCAAGGTCTCTGGTTTCCCCGGAAGACAAACACGGCTATCATTCCAATACTGCCCACAATCTTGGCAATACAAACGTTGGGTGAGTCGTCATTGACTAAACATTAAACACTATAGGCACGATATCCCCAAAACAACACAACTCTCTTCTTTTATTGAAGGAGTCGACTTATATGTATAGGTTCCTCTCAGACAATCACAGGACTGTTGTTGTTGCAGTGCCAATTGCCTACATGTAAGCAATAAATGATGGCCCAGCTAATAAGGGAGTAAAGAACCAGAGGTAATATCTTTTGTAACTCTTATTGTAAGAATATCTGTCTGGTTGTTGTTGGATTGGGGTTTAATTATTCAAGGGTATTTCACTTATATGACCACGCCTGGAAAATCATGTGACCATGAGAAATTTAAAAAAAAAAAAAAATAATAAAAAAAAAATCTTTTTAATTTTATTTTTTTTAAATTTTGTTTATTATAAAACCCACTTTAATATTGATGTCTAACTGAAAAAAGTTGAATTTATCGCATAATAGTTAATCCTATAGTACATGATGATTTTTTTCCGAACCATAATCGTCGTATGTAGAATGTGGTGAGAAATTTTTAACCTGAAAATTAGTGGTCGTGAGAACTTTTACATTCTTTCCACGGGTGTATATGACAAAGGATTGTCCATTATACATTGTTCCTTGCTCAAATACGATGGAAAACTGAAAGGAAACTTCTTTAAATTCATAAAAAGTTCTAACTAAATTGTAGCATATCAGCAAACCTCTAGCCATAAATAATTCAAAACACAGTTACAAGATAAACCATGAGTTGTATTCTCATAACTCAACATCGAGCTCAATGTGGTAATGTTCTGGTGAAAACACAAGTCCAGACGCTGAATTTTAAAGTCCAGTAAATATATGATTGATTGATTGATGTTTAACGCCAAGCTTAAGCGTATTTCGCTTATATTGACGGCCGTGTATTCCAACAATAATGGACACGGGCACAACCAAGAGGTGAAGCTGTAATGTTGGAAAAATAACTTTTCTCCAGTGCTAAGTAAAGACAGCATTGCTAGTCTTCACACAACTACCCTTAGCCAGAGGGCCTGGTAAATATATTTGATTTGTTTGTTTGAGTGGGGTTTAACGTCTTACTGAAGGGTATTTCACTTATATGATGATGTGCCAGCCCAATGGGTGAAGGAAACCACCCTCGACACTACTGACAACAAACAAAGACAAGACAGGAGAAATACAGCTGGACGTACTACAGACACCACATACAGATCGGCTTCCTGTTCTCCTTTATCTCTGAGACCACCAGGCCAACATAAAGCTCCCTCCAACCACCTGCGTAAATATACTTTAAAGCCAAGTAGCTCAGTTAGTTACACTGCTGGCTGGAAATTAGAGTTCTTATCCTGGTGAAGGTAACCAAAATTGTCTTTCTTTCCATTAAAAATATATTGATCGTCTGATAACAAATCTAGGAAGAATTGAAGATTGATAATAGCAGGAAAAGGTTTTTCAATAAAGCCTTAGTATTAGGAATAACCATAGTTTACCCAGAAATCTTGATGTTTAACAAGCCACAAGGTCTTCACAGTTTGAGATGGAGCAGTCTACTTATCATCTACAATGTTAACAAGCTGGTATATTGTTTACCGTAAACTGGTACCATATCAGTAACATCTGACATAAGTTAACTAATTCATAACAGTGAGGGAAAACAAAAACGAATCAGTTTACAGTCTTATACTTATTATATCATTTTTTATTAAGTTACTTGTGTTTTGATACAAATTAAACTCTGGACATTAATGTGTATTTTAAAACGAACCTTAATTTGTTCATTTGCAACATTTCATATTTTTCAATGAAGTGTTTAGTATTGTTTTGGATTTAATGCCATACTTAAGGTTATTTCACTCACACGACAGTGTAAGGCCACTGGGTGTATAAAACCACCCTTGACAGCACTGGCAACAAACAAATATAAAACGGGGATGATCAAAAGATACAATACAAAGACGTCAACCAGGTCAACAGGAAGCTCGACCTCTCCTAACCTCTGGCGACCAATTTATTGAAATATGAACCGAAACACTCAACCAACCATACATGTCTAAGAGAACTGTGTAAATCTTGATGTACTAGAAACTAGCCATTCTGTCTACACAGTGTGAGATAGAGAGGTCCACTTATCAGTTACAATGTTAACAAGCTGTCATGTTTACAGCAACATGTAACTGTAACCATATCGCAAACATCTTGGCATAACTAACGTCACAACACCCGCCAGTTAACTTCTTATCTGTTTAAGGCTTACATTATCATGGTGTTATAGTTTTGGTACAAAAGAACACACACTCAAATAGTAACTATCAAAATTGTTTTTAAAAGATATGGTGATAAAATGTATGAATTTAGAGGTAATAGGTTTGGGTAACATGCAGATCTTCATTTGTTCAGCCATACGATGGCATGCTCAGTCAAACAATCATAGGACTCAAAAGTATGGTGTAATAAGTCAAGTGTACAAATTAACAGTTGGAATGCTATAACAAATTCTTTCATTATGTCATGAGTATATTATGGTCATCTAATAGTTCCATAGAACTTCACACCAAAAAGTAATAAGTCAAGTGTACAAATTCACAGTGGAAATTCCATAAAAAATTATTTCATTATGTCATTAGTATATTATGGTCACTGATAGCTCCATAGAACTTCACACCAAAAAGCATGGCGTAATAAGTCAAGTGCACGAATTCACAGAACTTCACACCTAAAAGCTTAGAAATATAAGTTTATATTGCTAGAATACTTAAGTATTGTCTTTTATTTTGTACAGTTAGTAATTTCAAAGGGCAATACAATAAAATTTTAGAAAAATATCTTAAAGTATCAATGCAGTGCCATGCAGTTCATTATTAATCGACATAGTAGCGGTGTAATAAAGTTATTAAAGATCTGCTTATCTTGAATCAAGTTTATGTATAAAGGTAACTTTTTTAAGGGGAATTTTCTTCTTTTAAATAATGTCTTCGAGTCTTCAAGAGTATTTACTGATATTTATGTGTATTTTTTTCGTTTAAATAATGTCTGAATATTTCCTAACCATCAAGAGTATTTTCTGACCATAATGTGTATTTTAAAACGCATTAAATTTTCGAGTATTTGATATGTTGCCTTTTATGTTTGTTTGCTTGATAGCGGTTTAACGTCGTACTCAAGGGTATTTCACTTATATCACGACGGATTGTCTACTTCACACTATTCCTTGCCCCCGCGATTGCCGGAGCCACATCTTGTGACTCACTCATATACCTGAGGGTCGAGAAATGGACTCAATCCTGTGAACGGTAAATCAAGTAGGCGTTAGAAAGCGCGCTCGCTAACCACTACGCCACGGCCGCGCTGCTTCTATGAGTAGGTATAATGACTGGTGCAGAACACCAATCAAAATCAAGCATGAAATAAACAGGCCATAACATTGAATTTTAGTTTATATCTCATGGTGTCTATACCTATTAACCTGTAGCGATGAAATGCGTCTGGATGATGTCTATGGATCTTCTTGAGTAAGAAAGCATGACTGAAGTAATTACATACCTGTAAATTTGTCAACGTTTGACAAGATAATTTTGTCTGAAACAATTTAATGAAGCATGGCATGTACGCCAATCCTATTAGCTGTGAGATAATTTCTAAAAAGGTTATGATAATAATGTTGTCATAACTTTTTTGTTTATTTGTCACTATTACAGAGAGACATGTACAGTGAACAATTAATTTTATATATCAATAAAGACAGTGTTATGCTCTCATACAAATTACCCCTGTCCTAAAAATAACATTATAATAATTAATTATCCATTTTTCCATTTTACCATGTTCAATTTAATATTTATTGTACCTGTGGCAAGGTGAATAAAAATAATGGGTGCACATGGTCGATTTCTGGGCATAGTGGAAAACAAATGGCACTCTTTAGCAGTACAGTTCAATAGTTTGATGCATAAGGCAATATTTGAGAACACATTGCTGAATTTGGACACACATGGCAAAATGTGAACACAAATGACAATCGTTGGTTAAAAGTCTTTTCTAAAATTTAATTTTGTAAATTTCACACCTGACAGTAGGCCTAAGCATCATAATTACAGGTAAAACATCTACATTACAATAAGCAAAAAAAAAAAATAGATATTGTTGACACAAATTAAAATTTAAAAAATAAATGTAAAGAAAAAGGCTGATAATGCCCTTTGATAGTGAGTAGAGAAAACTTTATAAAAAAATGTTAAGACAAGTTCTCACAAGTTAACAGTTCCTGTTAATAAGAACTTTTTGGTTTCTTGTTCAAAGTTAGATTAAAAGAGTTGCTAAAGGATCAATCAGGGGCAGCTGGTACAAATGCATTCATAAATTCGACATGTGGACAGTTTAACTTTTCTAGCGGAACTGTTGGTAATAGATGTTTGTAATGACAAACCTTGGTCATCGAAAGCATTTGGTAAATAGTGCAAGATAAATATTGACCATAGTTGAGCAATGGACCACATCGGAAGGATATCAATCTCCATATTTATTTTATTTTATTAAAGATAGCCTGCACGATTTATGTATAATCAGATAATGGCTGACATCGGTCATGCATAACAATATTTCATGGTCAACGGAAATTGTGTTTGCATTATTCCATACTGGATTTATTTGTCTAGCTCACTATAAATTGTAATACTATATTCCGAGAAGGATTTATTTTAACGTAAATAATGTTAGATATCTTTTTTGGTGTAATATTAATATCAAGTGCGGAGTTATTTGTGTCGCGTACTCTACGCTTAATCAGCATCAATCACTTCCCATTAGACGTGTCAACTGGTTACAAAAATGTATAAATCATTGACGCAGTATTTGCTTAATCTAGAGTAATGTACCTGGTGGAGAATTCCATTATCTAGCTGGTCAGTAAGCCTACGGTTAAAGGTATCAACTACGGCCAAGACCCATTATTACCATCCATCAAGTATAATGACATTTTGCGGTCATTGTAAATTTTTTGATGAAATATTTGCCCAATAACACGATACAAATAGAGGAGAAGGAAGGCTTATCGGCTCGATTCCATTCAAGAGTTCCTTTAGACGCAGGCTAATTCTAAGGTTGTTACCATAGTTGAGACTTCATTCTCCATAGCAACCAATATCCCTGTTTAAAAGCGGCGCTGATGTCCAAATGGATTTCATTAGGGATATTCACCAGCGAATCGGAACTAATCGTAAGAATGTTAGCTTGATCTAGGCTTAACTCTCCTCAGAAACTAATATTCGTGAAAAGTAGAAATAGAATGAAGGGCAAATTGAGGGATCAACAACAATATTAAGGAATCCTGGTAGAAAATTGAATATTCTCTTCAGCCAGATACAGCAATTTTTACTTCAAGCGTATATATGGACTAAGAAAGCTTTTTGTACCTCTAAATGCTTTAATCTTTTTTTCCTGGAGTGCTACTCCTGACAGCACATCTATACTTGGATGCTCGATGCTGCCGTTTATCAGAGGGCTGGAAGAAAATGAGCTCAAGAGCGATTTTCAGGACTGTCGTTTCATTTAACACAGTTCCATCACCACTGAATAAATTTATTTTTTGATCAATTGAGGTTAACGTAATTTCTCTCATATGACGGCGCACCAGCCCAATGGGTGCAGGAAGTCACCCTTAACCCCAATGGCAATAAACAGAGACAAGACAGGACAATTATAGGAGAACCATAATGGCATATTTCAAGGCATCACAAACAAAACGATTTCATGTTGCCCTTTAGCTCTCTGGGAAACCATGGCAACAGTAAGCTACCGCCTAACTGCCAGCATCACTAAATAAAAATGAAATTTTTAAATTATTTTAAATTAACGTCCCATTATTCTAGATCTTCCACTGCGAGCTTCTTTAAAAGCATCTATTATGGACACAAAGATGGAAAGAAAGCAAAAAAATCTAGCAGAACCATTAGCTCAATGAACAAGGTCGTGGAGAAACTCGAGCACCAAACATTAAAACAATGTGTTCATTAACCGACATAAAGATAAGGAAAATCCGTCTAAAAGGTTTCATAAAAACGGGTAGCTATGGAAAATGATAAGAATCTAAAAGATAATGAACAGATCAATAATAAATTGGGCCATAAAAAAGCTTTTCTAGCTATAGATTGTTTTATTGCATGCCAAGGTGTAATCCAATTAAGGTATTGGCCAGAGAACAAAACAAGGGCGGTAATAATAACCATTACAAAATAAAGAATGCGCAGGCAAAAAAAAACAAACAGCCACAGCAAGAATCAATTTTCTGTAAATTACACAGGTTTCCAACATGTGGAATGAAAACTGTATACCTCTTTTTGTATATTATTAACACAGCTCGCTGATGATGTACATTTTAAGTGTTTGGATAAGTTTCTTGATCAAGGGTGTTTCACTGTTATTATGGTGGTGTCCTTTAACAATAATTGACACTAGCACAATGATAAAATGTGAAATTATATGATAATGTTGGAAAGTTTATCTTCCTCCAATGCGAAGTTAAGATAGCATTGCTACACTACGAACAAACTACCCTTAGCCAGAGGGCTATTCATTTGAACGTGCATGTGTTTGGGTGAAGCTTTACTATTTAAGCCTAACATTGCTCTTTATGGCATATTTAATAATCAAGAGGCAAATATATGCACTTAATTACAACAAAACATATTTTAGGAAAACATGTAAATTTTGAATTTTATTTGCTAAACATGTGCTGGCATGCAGCCATTGCATCTAAGCAATAAAAACTTCGTATCTCAGGCTGCATTAAAGTATGTATACATGTGCTGGCATGCAGCCATTGCATCCAAGCAATAAAAACTTCATATCTCAGGCTGCATTAAAGTATGTATACATGTGCTGGCATGCAGTCATTGCATCCAAGCAATAAAAACTTCATATCTCAGGCTGCATTAAAGTACCATGGCTATTTAATACTGTAGTAGTGAATTGTTATTACTGGTTTTTAATTGGTTTATAAGGAATTGTTTGTTTGTTTGTTAACATCCTACTGGGGCCAGTTGCTCTAAAGCAATTAGCCCCTAACACCATATATTAAATCACTAATACCGGGCTAGAGATAGATCTTCAAAGTGCCTTGACGTCATATCATTGCGGATTAAATTTAATAGAGCTTTGAGCAACCAGCCCTTGAAAGGTATTTCCCCTATATGGAGACTGACTGTCCATCTCATGCTGTTCCTTGTTTATATCCACCGAAAACCTTTGAGGACACCTCGTTAAAACCACCCTGCACATGATAGAGGCACATTGTGGGACTTCCTCATATACTGGAGGTCAGTAAATAGCCTAGAACCGGGCTCAGTTGACAACAATTTTATTTTAGAGATACGTGTACTAGTTACATGTAAGCCTAATAAATACTTATTTTTTGTCTCTCTTGTTGCCATTGAGAACTAAATATATCTTCAAGACACAATGAGCACATGGTATTTAATAGAATTCAATCGATATTTACCAAGATATTCTGTAGTTGTATTTAGTTATGTGTATGTGAAGGAAGGCGGGCCACGGGGGAGATCACCCATTCACCTAACTGTCATATTGTCTAGCCAAAGGTCACACAATGACTTCAGCCTAATGGACATGTCCAGCTCTCAGGAGGAGATTTGTCAGATTAAGGTGTTAATCCAAACGATGGGAGGACATAATCTTCAGAGAATGACAGCTGACAAGTGTAGCCCACACCCTATCCGATTGATATCGGCACATTCAATTTCATCTATATTAAGCATTTTGAATTGGTAATTTGTCACTGTGTCTGATAACCATTTTAAGATTTAACATACTAAAGGGTGTTTCACTTAAATTTTGACTGCATTGCAGGTGTTTGATAGAAAAGTTGATCGTTTGGGGTTTAAGGCTGTACTCAAGGGTATTTCAATTTTACGACGACAAATTGACTACATTGAGTACATCTATGTCATGTTTTTGTTTTTTTGTTTGATTGGGGTTTAACACAGCACTAAAGGTTATTTCACTCATATGACGGCGTGCCAGCCCAATGGGTGCAAGATGTTTGTTTGTTTGTTTGATTGGTGTTTAACGTCGTACTCAAGGGTATTTCACTTATATGACGACGGAGACAA